>LPNX010820619.1:45296-223389 GCA_001517045.1 Pseudotsuga menziesii | reverse complement strand
CAACCTAATAATTACTACTCGATCCTACACCTTAATTAGTGTATAATAACTCAAGTGCCCCAAAACTGTGGGGACTTACCTAATGACTTGACATGACTTCATTACATTATTAATCCTCCCGATCGGAACATCGGGGTATGACCACATGACTCAAATACATAAAAGAAACATCCTGGAATAAACATCGGGTTACAATACATAAGATACATAGAAGAATACATTCTGAAGTTACATATACATCAACAAAGGGGAGTAGTGGAGCTCTAGTATCTTGCAATGGATGAACAGATAGTTGATGTGTTGACAAAGCCACTGGTTAGAGTGAAGTTTGATTACTTCAAGGAGAAGATTGGTGTTCACCAAATCGAGGTTCCCTCCAAAGGGAAGTGATGAGTCCGTGAGCCATTCTGACATGGTGAGATGATTGGTTCCTTCCATGGTCAGATGTAAGGGCTAAGCCATTCTATCATGATGAGAGGATCGGTTCCTTGCATGTTAGATATGAGTGCTGAGCCATTCTGATGTGACTATAGGATTGGTTCCTACATGATCACATATAAGCGTTGAATTCCTTTCTTGGAATGGAGGCACCTGGTGAGTTACCAGGAAAGATCAGTCTGGGACTGAGAGCCATTCTGAGGAGATTGTAGGATTGGTTCCTACAATGATCAAATGTAAGTGCAGAGCCCTTTCGACATGGAGAATTGGTTCCTTGCATGGTCCAATGTAAGTGTTGAGCCTTTCTGACATTGATTGTCAGATGTAAGTGTAGAGCCCTTTCAGCATGGAGGATTGGTTCCTCAGATGATTGAATGTAAGTGCTGAGCCTTTCTGACATTGGTTGTCAGATGTAAGTGCAGAGCCCTTTTGGCATGGAGGATTGGTTCCTTGCATGGTTGACTATAAGTGTTGAGCCTTTCTAACATTGGTTGTCAGATGTGAGTGCTGGGCATTTCTGAAAAGGTTGTGGGATGTGTTCCCACATGGTCAGATGTGAGTGTTGGGTATGCCTTTCTGATATGATTATAGGATTAGTTCCTACATGATCAAATATAAGTGTTGGGTGGGCCATTCTGACTTAGGGTTAGTGTAATGCCTCGGTTTTGACCCCGTTACACTAGATGTATATGATGTGCATATTGTAAATGATCATGGTGTGGAGCTAAAGGCCAAGGCCCCACCATTGATCGGTCATGTTATGTTGGATTTAAATTTGTCACCGATTGAATATCAGGGCATGCGGCATACGCTTTGGGTTACCATCATGTAAATATGCATCTATAATTAAAATGAACACAACCATTTACGGTCAGTCCATGCCTCCACACACACTCCACCCAGCAGTTGACTTCGGAATGACAAGGGGAAGCCTTCACGCACTCTTCACCCACGTGCAGACATTCTTCCTCTCTCCATGAGTTACTGAACACCCACGCACTGAAATTTCGCATCCTTTCCATTGTTTCTCATCTTCACGAAGGGAATTTGTTGCTGTTACTCATGCACATCAAATTTCGCGTCCTCTTAGCTGTTGTTGTTCACCCACACGCCCAGGAAGAGTTGTTAGTTCCTTACGGGGTCTGATTGTTCCTCTCACGCACAGGAATTTCTGGGTTTTACCATGTCGTTCTTTCTCTGCGAAATCGTGGATGCTGGGGCTGTCGAAATTTGGTATTTCTCTCTTTCTGTGTGTGGTCCTTATGTGTTTTCTCAGTGGTTCTGTTGCCCAGGACGAGATGTATTTCTCCACGTTTGCTGTAAGCTATACTCCCTGATACATTTCGGCACTGTTATTTTCCCACGTTGTTGGCTGTGTTGCCGTGGTCTTCCTTACATCTTTGGGGTTGTTGTAATTTCGTTTGAAGAGTCATTTTGGCCACGATGGGGCCAAGAATGACTCAGAATTCGTTTTTCCCTGTCTAAGCTGTGATAGCTAAATTAATTGCTGGAGTGCAATGGTTGGTCTTCGGACTGTGAGAGGAGCAGGGATGTTGGCTGAGATTTGCTTGATAAAGCTGGTGGCTGGAAACCACACAGACAGAGCTAGAGGGCTGGCCTTCTTCTCCATCACCCCTGAATAGCATTGGAAGGGAATGCAGGGCCTGAGGGACTGTGTAGCAGAGAAGGGACTGATTCCTTGTGTTGGGTGTGTTTGGGTGTCTTAGAGGTTAGTCTAGTTCTGGTGTAGGTGTTCTTGGCTCTGTAATGAGCTCACCAGCTTAGCAATTTTCCTTCTTCAGCTCCTCAATGGCCTGATAAACCCAACTGTGTTGGCTAGGCTGTGTTTTGTATATCCCTGGCTATATGTAAGCCTGCTAGTTCCCTTATTCCTTGGAGAATCATGCCCAACTCGGGGGTGGCAGCGCTGCTGAGAGATTAAGGAGCACGCTGGCCTATGGTTGGGTGCAACGTTGCAGCGACATAGCTGGTTGCGGATCGAATTCTACATAAGATAAGTGATCTTGTATATTTTACCTCTGCTATTCTATATTTACTGTTAATGAAAATGAAATGAAGATGTTGAAAGAATGCTTGTTTGAATGCATATTGTTTCCGCTGTGCAAGATAAAATAATCATAGCTGTGCATAAAATACAGTTGTAGTTGCGTATGATGAATGATGGTAGCTGTGTACATTCCACTGTAATGCATCTCTTTATCAGCATTCTATTTTAGTATTTCAGCATCTTGTCTATGCCTGTACATGTTCATGGGCTCTTAGCCCAGGTGTTTGAATCTTGGGTTGCGTCCTCTTCGCCGGTCGGAGGCATGGGGACGTGACAACATGGTATCCGATCTCTGAGTTGTAGCAATGGGACTCTATGGGCCAAGAAGATGCAGTGACAGAAGGTAGAATTACCTTCTCTGTTCAGCAGAGCAGCAGCAAGTTTCAAAAATTGCCTAAGTATTTGAACAGTGGTCCATCAGAGCACTAAGTGGAATCAACTTTCGCTGTGGCAGAAGGATTCAGCGTTTGACAACCCACAGTTGCGGCTATGAAAAGGGTTAGACCGCCGATGTAGTAATGGGTCCGATTGCCAAAACAGTCGAAGAAAGACAAAATTTTCAAAAAATTTGTCTAAGTGTTGGGAAATTGGAAGCGGGAGTGATCTCCCATCTGCCGTTGCGGAAAGGTTGGAGAAGTCCCCCATCCTTCGTTTCGGAAGTGGAAGCATTAAGGCTTCCGATTCAGAAATACCGTCGACGTCCAAAAAGTTGAAAATTCTCCAAGTAAGATCAGACGTCAGAAGGATTTGGACTTTGGTGAGTCGCCGTTGCAGAAGCCAAAGTCATTTGGCTTCCGATGTCAGGATTCCGCCGACGTCCGACGTTGAAAATTGTTCTAAGTGCCGATCGAGAGAAGTTATGGTTTGCACGTCTGTCATTGCGGAAGCTGAAGGCATTTTTCGGTCGATCAAAAAGACTGCCGACGCCACAAGAGGAAGTGCGCCGATTGGAAGAGGAAAGGAAAAGAGCGTTCACCGTTGTAGAAGCTGAAGGCATTTGTCGGCCGATCAAAAATACTGTCGACGCCGCAAGAGAAAGTGCGCCGATCGGAAGGGGAAAGGGTAAGAGCGTCCGCCGTTGTGGAAGCTGAAGGCATTTTCCGGCCGATCGAAAAGACTGCCAATAGCCGATGTGGAAAGACATCCGACTTTTGATGTGAAGGAAAGGGGGCAAGCCCCCTTGACCCCCGTCATCCCCTTCAGACAGTCATTCCTTGATGAAGGAAAATTTTGTGTGTTTGGGCATTTGTAATTGTATGATTATTCTGAGAGAAGGTAAGTAATGTTGATTTGTATCAATGTATGCATCTAACAATTGTGTTATTAACATGTTTGCAGAATCATAAGTCACCTTCAAGAGAAGTATTCCAGGTAGAGCATTTTGGTAAGTAAGGGGTGGTTCAATATGAGAACCCATGACAGATATGATGCTCGGGATTTTGATGAGCATGCCCGAGATGCCATGGGAGAAAATGTTCGTAATAGAAATGATGACATTGAGTCTAATGGAAAGAAATTCCAAGAGACACCGTCAGATGTTGTAGCTACTATGAGAATCTTGATTAAGGCCTAGGAAGAGCAGCATCAGTTGAATGCTGCTATGTTGCAAAGTTTGACAGATTTGCAAATAAAGATAGACTCTGGACGAGGTACAGGAAGACCAGAAGGCAGTAAGAGCAGTACTAGGAGAAGGAGAAGAACTTCTAGTGGAACATCTGATTCTGAAGAATCCAGCGAGGATTCAAGTTCTTCTTCCCATAAAAAAAAAAAGAAGAGACACCATAGGGATCGCTCTCGTGATGAATTTAAGAAAGCTAAACCTCCTATGTTTGATGGTGAAGTAAAGACTGGACAAGAGGCTGAGGCTTGGCTTCTTGGTATAAAGAAGTACTTTCAAGTGCATGACTATTCAGGAAACATGAAGGCAAGAGTTTCCATATTCAATCTGAATGGAAGAGCATCCATTTGGTGGGAACACTTCAAGCAAGTAAAGAGGATCAGTGAAAGGAGACTTAATTGGAAGCAGTTCAAGAAGTATTTCAAGCAAAAATACCTATCTGACAGGTATTATGATGACAAGATTAAGGAATTCCATGAGCTGAGATTGGGACAGCAGACCATGGAAGAGTATGCTAATAATTTTTTGGAGCTGTTGAGGTATGTCCAGTACATCAGAGATGAAAAAGTGAAGGTTCAACACTTTCTAAGTGGATTACCTCAGTCTTACAAAGATAGAATTGAGTTTTATGAACCTAGAACTCTTGAAGAAGCAATAAGAAAGGCTAAGTATTGCTATGAGCAAAGCAAAGGTAAGCCAGATTACCATAAGGCATGGAAGGACAAGAAGAACGAAAAGTTTGACCAAAGGAAGAAAGGTTTCAAACCTTCTAACTTTAGGAATCAGCAGAAGCAGCCATCCCAAGCTACGAGTAAACCAGTTGGAGTGATAGGAGAAAAGCCTAAGGATCCACAACAGAATAGAGGGCCACTTCAATGTTGGAAATGTGGAGGACCCCACATGTGCAGAAATTGTCCACTCGAGAATGAGAGTGCAAGGCCAGCTTATAACATGCAAGAAGCAGAAACAGTAGGACAACTAGCAAGGGCGGTTCCTAGGATCTATGCAGCACTGGAAGACCGTCAAGCAGATCACCAGTCAGCTGTGGTTGAAGTAACAGGTAAGATTGCTGAGCAATATGTTTCTATTTTGATTGACCCTGGTTCTACGCACAGTTACATTACTCCTAGAGTAGTGGATATTTGTGCTTTTAAGAAAGTAAAGCATAGGAAGTCTTGGTTAGTTCAGCTAGCCACTGGAACTAAGAGGAAGGTCAGTGAAGTGGTAGAGAAGTGTCCATTGGTCACTTGTGTAGATCTGAATGTTCTACTGCTTGGTTCCTATGATGTTCTCATTGGAATGGATTGGTTAGAAGCCCACAGGGTGAAGCTTGATTTTTACAATAAGACTTTTGAATGCATGAATGAAGAAGGGAACCTAGTAGTTGTGAAAGGTATTCCAAAGGTGATTTCAGTACGACAAGTTTCAGCTATGCAGTTAAAGAAGTTTTGTAGGAAGGGTTTCCAGTTTTATGCAGCTCAGAGTTTGGAGGAAACGAGAGATGAAACTCCTAGGTTGGAAGACTATCAGGTGTTACAGGAATTTAGGGATATGTTTCCTGATGAGATTCCCGGGCTTCCTCCAAAGAGGGACATTGATTTCACAATTGAACTTGTGCCAAGAGCGACACTAGTATCCAAGGCACCCTACAGGATGAGGATACCGAAGATGCTAGAGCTGAAGATGCAACTACAAGAGTTGTTGGAAAAGAAGTATATTCGGTCGAGTGTGTCTCCTTGGGGAGCACCAGTTCTGTTTGTAAAGAAGAAAGATGGTACACTCAGATTATGTATCGATTACAGACAGTTGAACAAGGTTACTGTGAAGAATAAATATCCTTTGCCTAGGATTGATGACCTCTTTGATCAAATGAGAGGAGCAAAGGTATTTTCCAAGATTGACTTGAGGTCTGGTTACCATCAGGTGAGAATCAAGGATGAAGACATTCATAAGACATCCTTCAGGACAAGGTATGGGCACTATGAGTTTGTAGTGGTACCATTTGGCCTCACGAATGTACCAGCTACATTCATGTGCCTTATGAATAGTGTCTTCAGCAAGTATTTGGACAAGTTTGTTCTTGTTTTCCTTGATGACATTCTTGTTTATTCTAAGAATGAGAAAGAGCATGAAGAGCACTTGAGACTGACATTGCAAGTGCTCAGGGAGCATAAGTTGTATGCAAAACTGAGAAAGTGTGACTTCTATAGAGATAGAATTCAGTATTTGGGTCACATTTTCTCAGAGGAGGGTATATCTGTGGACCCTGAAAAGATTGAAGCCATTATGAATTGGCCTACTCCAAGAAACATGACAGATGTAAGATCTTTCATGGGACTTGCAGGATACTACATGAGATTCATTGAGGGATTCTCCAAAGTTGCACATGCAATCACTTCTTTGCAAAAGAAGGGGATGAAGTTTGAATGGACATCGAGGTGTGAAGAAAGCTTCCAGTGGTTGAAGAACCTTCTCACCAGTGCACCAGTACTGAAGGTTGCAGATCTGGAGAAAGACTTTATGGTGTGTATCGATGCATGTGGACAAGGGCTTGGAGGAGTCCTTATGCAAGACAACCACGTGATATGTTATGAGTCGAGAAAGCTGAAGGAACATGAGAAGAACTATGCCACTCATGATCTAGAGCTTGCAGCCATAGTACATGCTCTCAAGATGTGGAGACATTACTTGATGGGTAGAAGATTTGAGCTTAGAACAGATCACTGTGGACTGAAGTATTTGTTTGATCAGCCTACTTTGAATTCTAGGCAAGTAAGATGGCTGGAGTTTTTATATGAGTTTGATTTTGAAATCAAGCACATAAAGGGGAAAGAGAATAAGGTAGCTGATGGACTCAGGAGGAAGATGCAAGAAATACATGTGGCATCTCTTAGTATTTTCCAATCAGGTTTGAGGCAGCAGATTTCTAATCATGTTGCCGGAGATGAATTGTATGAGCAGGTAAAAGACAAATTGCAGTAGAAAAGTCTTGAGAAGAGGTATGAGGGATATAAATTGGAAGAAGATGGACTTCTCACGTTTAAAGGCGGAGTTTATATTCCAAATGTAGCAGATTTGAGGAGATTTTTTATGGATGAAATCCATCAAGCTCCGTATTCTGGTCACCCAGGATATCATAAGACAATTGCTACAGCTAGAAAGCAGTACTTTTGGCCAGGTATGAAAAGGGATATGGCTGAGTACATTTCAAGATGTATGAAATGTCAGCAGGTAAAGGTTGAGCATCAACATCTGGTAGGTTTGTTGCAGCCTTTACCAGTTCCAGAGTGGAAATGGGAAGTTATTTCCATGGATTTTATTATAGGATTGCCGATGACTTGGAGACAACATGATTCTATCATGGTTGTGGTAGACAAGTTGACTAAGGCAGCACATTTTATACCAGTGAAGTCTATGTATGAGGCTGGTGACATCGCAAAAATCTTCATGAAGGAGATTTTTAAATTGCATGGATTACCGAAGGCAATAGTCTCTGACAGAGATGTCAAGTTTACTTCCAACTTTTGGAAGGGGTTGTTTGCAGATTTGGGTACAAAGCTAAACTTCAGCACTGCATACCATCCTCAGACGGATGGGCAGACTGAGAGAGTTAATCAGGTGCTTGAATACATGCTTCGCATGTACGTAATGGACAAACCAACCAAGTGGGAAGATTACTTACACTTGGTAGAGTTTGCTTATAACAATGGACATCAAGCATCCTTGGGGATGAGTCCATATGAATCTTTGTATGGAAGAAGGTGTAGGACACCAGTGACTTGGGATAACCCAGTGAATAGGATTGTGCTTGGACCGGAATTGCTCAAGGAAATGGAGTAAGAGGTCGTAAAGATTAGGCAGAAGCTGAAAGCAGCACAGGATAGACAGAAAAGCTATGGAGATAAGCATAGGGTGAACAGGGAGTTTAGTGTTGGGGATCATGTTTACCTCAGAGTGAGGACAAGGAAGAGATCCTTGAATCTTGGTAGTTGTGCCAAGTTGTCACTGAGATATTGTGGGCCGTTTGAAGTGCTTGAAAGGATAGGGCCTGTTGCATATAGACTTGCATTGCCTGCTAGCACTAGAGCTCATAATGTTTTTCATGTTTCTTTGCTTAAAAGATATGTACATGATCCTAACCATGTGATAAATTGGGATGTGATTCAGGTGGAGCCCGAGGGAGAGTTCCGAATCGAGCCAATGTGCATCCTCGACAGGAAGGTCACCATGCTCCGGAACTGAGCCATAGGTTAGGTAAAGGTGCAATGGGAGCACTATGGACCTGAAGAGGCTACATGGGAGCTGGAGGATGCCATGCGATTGGCACATCCATTTTTGTTCAACTCTGTGGAACACTGAGGTGATGCCAGTGTAGCATTTTGTTCAAATTTTGTAAAGCACTGAGGACAGTGCTATTGAAGGGGGAGGGGAATGTAATGCCCCGGTTTTGACCCCGTTACACTAGATGTATATGATTTGCATATTGTAAATGATCATGGTGTGGAGCTAAAGGCCAAGGCCCCACCATTGATCAGTCATGTTATGTTGGAGTTAAATTTGTCACGGATTGAATATCGGGGCATGCGGCATACACTTTGGGTTACCATCATGTAAATATGCATCTATAATTAAAATGAACACAACCAGCTATGGTCACGACAACTAAATCAAATGGGGCATGATTTTCCCAAGGATAAGGATGTGGGGGGGAATTTGTCAAACCTTGAGCCAAAAGGGGGAAAAACCCATGTGTCATCTTCTTTTGTTTTATTCCAACTACCTCCATTTAATAAATTCTGCTAGCAACTGGGAAAATTTATGGCAGTTAATTGTTTTGGGAGTGGGGTGGTAGGACTGTCAATCCATGCCTCCACACACACTCCACCCAGCAGTTGACTTCAAAATGAAAAGGGGAATCCTTCACGCACTATTCACCCACGCGCAGACATTCTTCCTCTCTCCACGAGTTGCTGAACACCCACGCCCTGAAATTTCGCGTCCTTGCCATTGTTGCTCATCTTCACGCAGGGAATTTGTTGCTATTACTCATGCACATCAAATTTCGCGTCCTCTCAGCTGTTGTTGTTCACCCACGTGCCCAGGAAGAGCTGTTAGTGACTCACGAGGTTTGATTGTTCCTCTCAAGCAGAGGAATTTATGGGTTTTACCACATCGTTCTTTCTCTACGAAATCGTGGATGCTGGGGCTGTCGAAATTTGGTATTTCTCTCTTTCTCTGTGTGGTCCTTATGTGTTTTCTCAGTAGTTATGTTGCCCAGGACGAGCTGTATTTCTCCACATTTGCTGTAAGCTGTACTCCTTGATACATTTCAGCACTGTTATTTTCCCACGTTGTTGGTTGTGTTGCCGTGGTCTTCCTTACATTTTTGGGGCTGTTGTAATTTCGTTTGAAGAGTCATTTTGGCCACGATAGGGCCAAGAATGACTCAGAATTCATTTTTACCTGTCTAAGCTGTGATAGCTAAATTAATTGCCGGAGTGCAATGGTTGGTCTTTGGACTATGAGAGGAGCAGGGATGTTGGCTGAGATTTGCTTGATAAACCTGGTGGCTGGAAACCACACAGACAGAGCTAGAGGGATGGCCTTCTTCTCCATCACCCCTGAATAGCACTGGAAGGGAATGCAGGGCATGAGGGACTGTGTAGTAGAGAAGGGACTGATTCCATGTGTTGGGTGTGTTTGGGTGTCTTAGAGGTCAGGCTAGTTCTGGTGTAGGTGTTCTTGGCTCTGTAATGAGCTCACCAGCTTAGCAATTTTCCTTCTTCAGCTCCTCAATGGCCTGATAAACCCAACTGTGTTGGCTTGGCTGTGTTTTGTATATCCCTGGATATGTGTAAGCCTTCTAGTTCCCTTATTCCTTGGAGAATCATGCCCAGCTCAGGGGTGGCAGCGCTGCTGAGAGATTAAGGAGCACGCTGGCCTATGGTTGGGTGGAACGTTGCAGTGACGTAGCTGGTTGCAGATCGAATTCTACATAAGATAAGTGATCTTGTATATTTTACCTCTTCTATTCTATATTTACTGTTAATGAAAATGAAATGAACATTTTGAAAGAATGCTTGTTTGAATGCATATTGTTTCCGCTGTGCAAGATAAAATAATCATAGCTGTGCATAAAATACAATTGTAGTTGCGTATGATGAATGATGGTAGCTGTGTAGATTCCACTGTAATGCATCTCTTTATCAGCATTCTGTTTTAGTATTTCAGCATCTTATCTATGCCTGTACATGTTCATGGGCTCTTAGCCCAGGTGTTTGAAGCTTGGGTCGCGTCCTCTTCGCCGGTCGGAGGCATGGGGACGTGACAGTTAGATATAAGTGCTGGAAAAGACCTACATGGAGGCTAGGCCTACAATGAACATGAAAAAGGGCTAGCTCTGTAGAACTTCCTATGATGAGTAGAATCAAGAGATAGCACCCGTGATGATGATCCAGCAGAGATGTTCCAGAACTAGAGATGATCTAGATCTAGTGATGATCTAGATCCAGTGATGATGATCTAGATTGAGTGATGATCCAGATCTAGATGAAGATGACTTGAAGATGAAGATGACGAGTACTCGATGATGAACTAGATGATACAGAGAAGAAGTCTTGTGCTGATAAATTGTGTCGAGAGAATACCTTCCTAGTTAAGAGGGAGTATTGATGTAATTGTAACATCCGAATGTATTCACTTGTATTTCTTGTGTATTATAACCCGATGTTTATTTCGGGAAGTGTTTGTAATGTAATTGTGTCATGTCATGCCCTAATGTTCCAATCGAGAGTTTCTATAATATAAACAAGTCATGTCAAGTCAATGTGGGTAACCCTCCTATTGTTCAAGGGTTAAAGTCCTCGCAGTTTTGGTTGCCTAGGGTTGGTACACTCACCTACTGAAGTCGTCCCTAGTGAGTTATTGTTAAGTGGAGAATTAGTATAAATAGAGAGTGAGCCTCTCTATTTATCACACATTCACTCACACTCAGTTGTAGTGCATAACTGAGGGATAAGAATTTGTTGGGGATAGAAATAAAGAGGTTAGTGCTGTCGAGAGATCATCTTATTGTTTTGGGTTTTACTTTTGGTGTTGATTCTATCTCTGAGGAAGTTGCGGGGTTTTCTCCATTTATAATGCTATCTTAATGTTAAAAATCCTAATATAATGCTAGCTTAATGTTAAAAATCTAACACCTACTGGGATTTTGTGTTTGGGAGTGTTGGGGCGCGGACCTTGAAGGTCCTTAATTTTGGCAACTCTGCGGTTTTGGTGCGAAGCTTGTAAGAGGAGTTGCAGTCCAAAATAGTCTTAGGGGTTTCGGGGTTGGATCGAAGCCCCTCTTTTTGTAAATAACCCGTGGTTTAATCCCATGTATTTTAAGCCCATGGTTTAAACACATGGTATTGTAATAGTGCACTTGTATAAATAGGCACTTATGTAAAGGAGAAAAGAGCTTTTTCGAAGGTTTTTGTATGATGATAATTTGACGCGAAGAAGCTAAGGCCTATTTTTGGGTTAAGGTTAAGTCTCAGTTAAGTGCGTGGATGACCTCTGCAGCTGAGTGCGCATAGGGATTTACAAAAAGATATCTGCAGCTTAGTGCACAGTTTTGGGTTGTTGAGAAGATCTGTAGCTGAGTGCGCAGTTTTGGGTTGTTGAGAAGATTTGCAGCTGAGTATGTAGAGATTTGTAGCTGAGTGCATAGATCAGAACTGTGTTGTTTGTAAAGAGTTGAATATAAACACAGTTCCGTGGACGTAGCCCCTACAATGGGGGTGAACCATGTATATATTGTGTTGTGGGGGTTCGTTTTTGTTTTGTGCTGTTATGTTTTATGCATTTGATAAGTAGATGAATGGTAAAGTAAGATAAACTGTTAAGTATTAACTTCGCTGTGAATTCCCAGTCAAGGGTTAAGCAAGTAAATGTCTTTTTATCTAAACTGCGAAGCTATTTAAGTGAATGTCGAAGCTCTGTATTGTATAAATATTCTTTGTTAAGACTAAAGGTACAGTAATATCCCTCTTTTGCTTGCAGAAACCTGATTTTGCGGCACCCCATAGCTGTTTCGAGTGAGACTACAACCTATTCGCAGGTTTTTGCTGAAAGGGCCAACACCGTGGGTCTCTTTGTTGGTTGGTAAATAAAATTATAAGAATACAGGTTTGCCCTAAGCACCAACAAATTGGTTCTGTTGCCGGTTGAACCAATATCTGCTTCAAGAGGGATCTACATCGTACCTCGAGGGCTATGTTTTGGAGACCCTCGGTAAAATAAATTAGTGACTGGATTGGAGATACTTATTTGAAATTTGCTGAACAAGAGAATAAGGACCCTCGTCGTAGCTCAGACGACTTTTTGCAAAGGTACTTTTTTTTTCCTGATATTTATGAAATTTTCTTTGCTAGTATCCACATAGAATTGCACCACTGGTTATCCAGGTTGACAGAAAGAAAGACAAATTTCAAAGAAGATCAGTCTCCTACCTGGACCCCTGAAAGAATTAAGCTGTTGAAAAGTGTGAACAATGCGGTATCAAGAGTTGTTGACTTCTGGACAACACGAACCCTTGAAGCATTTGTGACGGAGTTCGCCATCGACACACATACTTCTTTCAGTGAAGTAGAAAGATAGTTTTTCAAAGGACCAAGGGGTAAGTACCTGAATTCATTAAGTCTGAAAATTAAAATTCTCTTGGCTGAGAAAGGCATATTGCTTATCGAATCAGATTGCTAGATTTATTGCTACTAACCTATGTTTGAAAGCGAAAGTGACTTCGACGAGAAAAGTGGTTTGCTTCGCAATGGTAAAAGATACAAGAGAAGTCTTGGATCCTATACCCTAGGACAGAATACTGATTATAACTCAGTAAACCTAGAAGAGTCTGAATCTAAATAAACCCCTTTTGTTAGAAACGCTCCTATAACTTCGCAGCGCAGATCTGTTATCCCTGAGAACCCTTCACAGTCTGAAAGTAACCCTAGCCCAAGTAGTCCTATCGCAGGTCAATATACCTCAGTAAGTCCCCCCCTGTTACCATCCCTCCTCCTCCCCCTCCCCCCCCCCTCGATCAACTATGGCCCATGTAAATTATGATATCAAACTCCCAGTCTTTAGAGGAACTGGATCAGAGGATCCAGAGCAGTTTTGGTTTTTATGCGAAGCTGTTTGGACTGCTAAGAATATTATGGATCAAAATACAAGAACAACACAGCTGGTCACCTCTTTCAAAGACCAAGCTTTAACCTGGTTTATGAAGTTTTCCAGTACTCATAACTATGTCTTGGATGATATTAAAAAAGCAATGATCAAAGAATTCAAGAAGCCTAAATCAGAATCACAGTCTATAACTGAACTAAAATAAATTCAGCAGAAGTTAGGTGAATCAATTTTGGACTTTGATAAGAGGTTCAAGGTTCTGCTGGATCAAGTTAGTTTCACTATTGGACCAGAACAGCATAAAGAATGGTTCATCGCAGCACTATTTCCTCATATCAGGACTCCACTTATGCAACAGAAGGTTGCTGATCAGTAAGAGGCGTTGGAAATTGCTATGAAACTTGAAACAACTCCTGTTGGAGATAATTCTAGAATAGCTCAAATACAAGCACAATTAACAGAAATGGATTTGGAGCTTCGTGACATGAAAAAAGGGAAATATACTTGTGAAGAGGTTTGGTGTACACGATGTAAGACACAAGGTCATGACAAAGAACAGTGTCCTGCATTAAGGAATTATTTGAATACTGGTGCACCGAACCCGTTTAGCCCTAATGTCCTATATTGTGAGATCTGTAGAACAACTGGCCAGCATCGACTTGAATATTTCTACCTACTATAGAGATATGTTCAAGTACCTAAGAATCCCTACTGCAAGCTCTGTAAGTCAGTTGGACACAATGAAGACGAATGTCGCAGCTTTGACCTCATGAGAGAGTGAACCTATGATGCTTATAAGATACAACCCGATGCACATGGAAATGATGGATATGGTTACCATGGTAGTACAACAGGTTGAGGTAATTTTAGAGGTCGTGGTCATGGTATGCCTGGAAGAGGTCGAGGCCAGGTTATTTTCTATAACTGTAATCAGGAAGGACATGTATCTAGAGACTGTCAGAACCCAACTATGACATGTCGACATTGTAGAGCAGTCGATCATGTGATTGAGCAATGCCCATAGTTGATAGCCAAGATACAAGAAAGAAATGGCACTCCTACTCAGAATGTTCAGATGACTATTGTAGAGAAAAGACCTATCCCAACTGTTAATGTTGTTACAAGGAGTGGAGCTATGACACAAGTACAGAATAAAGGAAAAAAACCTGATGAGGCTTGGGTCCATAAGACCCCAGAGAAAATTCCAGCCTTTGATGTTGGAAGAGAAAAAGGAACATTTATGGAAGCTAAAAAAGACTTTGCTGATCCGAGAACATCAGTAGCAACTATGCAACAACATCAACAACAGTTACAGTTTCAAGAAGCTTCGCCGGATCAAGTAAGTACACTAAAATCATTTTTACAGAGTTGTATGAAGCTATTAATAAATCAGAATGCTTTGAATGAGTTACAGAAAGTTATTTAGTCTTGCAAACCTCAGCAAAGCTCTGATAGAGGAAAAAATGTTAATAGAGTTAGAAGGACTGGAAGAGAAATGAGATTGCATGCTTAGATAGGAGATTATGACATGATTGATATCATTTTAGACCTAGGATCAGAAGTGAATGTCCTAAATAAGCATACATGGGAACAAATGGGAAGACCTACGCTTGAATGGTCCCCTATACAGTTGAGATTAGCCAATCAATAGAAGATTGTGCCCTTGGGAAGATTCCCTAGTGTACTAGTGGACATTGATGGAGTCAGTACCTTAGCAGATTTTAAAGTCATTGAAATAATTGATGATAGCAACCCCTATCCAGCATTGCTAGGAATTGAATGGGCAATAGACAATTATGCAGTAATCAACCTTAAGAATAGACAGATGAATTATGAAGGAAAAGGCTTGAGAGTCATAGTACCGTTGGACCCTTTTCAAGGAGAAAGGTATACAGAGCCAGTCAGAGATGAAGATCAGGATGTTTTAGATCATATTTACAACATCACAGCTAAAGTAGAAGACTATGTTAACCCTACTAGTGAAGGTATAATGGATTGGCAGTGTGACAGTTATTGCATGACTGATTCAGACGAAGGCCTAGAGAATTGGTAGAATAGACTTTATGAGCTGCATGGACATCGATGTGCAAGAATTGCTAAGTTTATCAGATGGGTTGGCTCATAGCCAAATATCTTACCTACTTTTGATGGCTTGACAGACCCAGAAGATTTTATTGTACAATTCTTAGAGTAAGTACTAGATTCACAAAAATGGAGACTCTAGATTCAGTATTCAGAGCCACAGCTACCAGATGGTGGAATGGTCATAAAAAGTATATTCATAATTGGAGAGCTTGCCAAAAGTTTCTTCACTTGAGATTCATGGATCAACCTCAGGAGGTGCGAAGCAGATTTAATGGTAAGACTAGCCCTTAGGAACATTTGGAGCAGTGTTATGAAGCATGGAAGCATGTACCTTGTGAAGAATGGGTACATAGGTTTGTACACACTATGGAACATGTAGAAAAGAATTAGTATGCGGAGGTAGAGATTCATAATGGTACTATAAGTTGGGTTAGCCTTATCGATAGTTTTGTGCTCACATTTTCTATTAATGAAGTTTTCCCTGCTTTGGACACAGCTATTAGGGTGATCCACACTAAGGTATTTGATAATAAAGAAATAGTCGGGCACCAACCTGATTGGAAGGAACAAGAAGCTAATGCAGTAGAATGTTATAACCTTTCCATTGATGAAGATGACGACCCTCGCAACATTAATATCCCTGAGTCAGAAGGACATTGCGAAGTACATGGACCAGCAGTCGAATCACCTGAAGTAACTCAGCCCTTGAAAAAAAGGAAAGTAAACATTGGATCAGAAGAAATGCCTAACTACGCTACCATTGGAGATTATTGGGATGAAGAAATGGTAAGAAAAGTGACTGAACTCCTCCATGAGTATCAGGACTTATTTCCAATGAAGTTCTCAGAAATGAAAGGTATCCTTGGTGATATAGGAGTGATAAAAATACCTTTGAGACCTGATGTGAAGTCTGTGAAGCAGCGCCCTTATAGGTTGAATCCTAAGTATAAAGAAAAAGTCAGGATGGAGCTAGATAATATGCTCACTGCAAGAATCATTGAGCCTGTCGAAGAGTCCGAATGGGTCATCCCTATGGTGGTACAAGAAAAGAAGACCAAGGGAGAAATCAGAATCTGTGTTGATCTGAGGAAGCTGAATGATGCTCGTTTACATGATCCTTTCCCTACTCCCTTTATAGATGAAGTTTTAGACAATGTCAGAGGTCAAGAAGTGTATTCTTTCACTGATGGATTTTCAGGTTACCATCAGATCAGAATTGCTCCAGAGGATCGACATAAAACAACCTTCGCTACAGAAATGGGATCTTTTCAGTATATTGTTATGCCCTTTCGATTGAAGAATGCACCTGCTATGTTTTCTAGAGTAGTCATATCTGCATTTAAGGAATTTATTCATAAGTTCTTGGAAGTTTACTTTGATGATTGGACTATCTTTGGCTTATTGAAAGATCATATAGCCAGTTTAAGACTTATGCTAGACAAGTGTAGACAGCATCAGATTTCATTGAACCTGAAGAAGTGTATCTTTTGTGCACCTTTTGAAATTTTGCTAGGTCACATTGTATGCAAGCAAGGATTGATGGTGGATCCTATGAAGATAGCCATTATTGTGAACTTGCCACCTCCGAAGTCTGTTAAGAAACTTCGCACTACGCTTGGTCATACTGGATATTACAGGAAATTCATTAAAGGATATGCTCAAATTACAGCCCCTATGGAACAGAAATTGAAGAAAGATATTAATTTTGAGTGGACACCTGAATGTCAGGAAAGCTTGGATATTTTGAAAGAAAAGATGGTAACTGCCCCTATCTTAGTATTCCCTTACTGGAATAAGGAGTTTCATGTTCATGTCGATGCATCCTCCATTGCTTTAGGTGTAGTATTGGCTCAGTCAAGTGAAGGTAATATTGATCACCCTATTGCTCTTGCAAGTAGAAAATTGTCCACAGCAGAAAACAATTATACTACGACAAAATGAGAAGGTCTAGCTATGGTTTATGCCTTGCAGAATTTTCGACATTATCTATTAGGATCTCATTTTAAGATGTTCACTAACCATTCTGCTTTGAAGTATTTGGTTAACAAGCCTGTGTTAGGTGGAAGGATATGCAGATGGATGATTTTGTTTCAGGAGTATGACTTTGAGATCATAGTTAAGCTAGGAAGACTTAACCTGGGGCCTGACCACTTGTCGAGGCTCGAGTCAGGAGAAGAACCCACTAGTTTGGATGAAGGTCTTCCTGATGCCCAGTTATTTTCCATCCAGATGGTTGATGACTATTTTCAAGATATTGTTCAGTACTTGTCTACAGGGTTTGCACCTTCTGAGATGACAACACAGCAGAAGAAGCAGCTGGTGGTTAGAGAAGCTGACTTTACCTTGATAGAAGGACAACTATATAAGATGGGAACAGATGAAATATTGCGCAGATGTGTCTTGGAGCATGAAAAGCCATTTATTTTGGTTGAGGCACATTCTGGAGTGGCAGGAGGCCATTATGCAGGAAAATCTACAGCACAGAAGATTCTGACAGCTAGATTGTTGTGGCCTACGATTCATAAGGATGCAAGAGAATATTGCCACAACTGCGATATCTATCAGAGGACAGGAAAACCATCCAGGAAAGATGAGATGCCTCTGGTTCCATAGGTAACTTTACAAGCATTTGACAAATGGGCTATTGATTTTGTTGGACCAATCAATTCCCCTGCAAATAAATCTAGAGCAAGATACATTATTACAACAACTGATTACCTTACTCGTTGGGCCGAAGCTCAACCAGTCAAGGACTGTAGCACTGCTACAGTTGCGAAGTTCATTTTTGATAATATTTTTTCAAGGTTTGGATGTCCTAGAATTCTCATGAGTGATCAAGGATCCCATTTTCTAAATAAGACTATTGAAGCATTGACCAAAGAATTTCAAGTATATCATCAGAAGAGTACTGCCTACCATCCTCAAGCAAATGGGACTGTCGAAGCCTTTAACAAGATCCTTGAGCATGCTCTAACGAAGGTTTTCAATGTCAATAGAAATGATTGGGATCTTAGAATTCCAGCAGTATTATGGGCTTATAAAACCACTTGCAAAAAGTTGACAGGCCATACACCTTTTAGGCTGGTATATGGACAAGAAGTAGTTATGCCCTTGGAATACATTGTTCCTAGCCTCAGAATATCTACCTTCATAGGGATGGATGATCCAGCTATGTTGAATGAAAGGATGGAGAGGATACTGGAACTAGAAGAAGACAGATTCATTGCAGGTTTCCAGCAGCAAGTACAGAAAGCTAGAGAAAAAGTATGGCATGATAGACACATTAAGAAGAAGCATTTTCATAATGGTGATCTTGTGCTCTTGTATGACAGTAAATTCATGAAGTTCCTAGGTAAGTTCAAGACACAGTGGGAAGGACCTTACATAGTTCGGAAAGTTACTGATGGTGGCACAGTTCAGTTAGCTAAATTAAATGGAGAAATTTTGCCCTCTATGGTGAATGGGAGTAGATTAAAGAAATACAGGGACAAGCCTATACCCCCTGACCCAAAGTAATAGTAGAAGAAGAGTCTAAGTACCAAGAACAATTGAAATTGGGTACTAGACTATAATGAAGCTGTTCTCAGAGAAGATGTGGCAGATTGTTGGAAGTGTCGAAGGTTGTGGAAGAAATCCTGTCGTGGGTCGAAGGTCAATATGGTGTCGAAGGTCCTTATTGTGGTGAAGTTGAAGTTAGTGGTTGTGCCCTAGAAGAAAGGTGTGTCGAAGCTTAAAATGTGACCGTTGGAAAAAAATAATATTTGGCGGTGCCGGTACGTTAACTGTATTAACTGCCTGTAATGATGAGATTTTGGGAAATCTAGCGCTGTTTGGACAAGATCTATAGCTGCTCTATCATATTTTGTGTCTTTAATGCACAGTTATGGTAGATTTGGCTGTTTGATTCTATAAGAAGACACCTAGACCTGTGAATGTCGCATTACACATTTTTCTTGAGTTGAGTTCATGTCAGCTGATCGCGAAGTCCAAGAATTGTTGAGAGAATTCAGACAGAGGGGTCTGCAGAACCTTATGAGCAATCCACCTGCATCTGCACCTCACGAAGAAACTCCCCCAGCACCAAATCAGCCAATGTAGACACAATCAACCAGAAAGAAATTTAAGGCAGAAGTTCGTTCTAAGTGGAACGAAGAAAGACACAAGCCATCAGGACAGACACCAGAGGATCCCATGATGAATCCTACTGGAGAATCCGAAGACTTTGGTGAGGATGAGAATGTTGCACCGCAACGTCCACCATATCTTCCACCTGTTCAACCAGGAGTCCAGCCACCTCGATGGACAACCAAGTTCACATTACGCACCCCTTCGCTGCCACAGGGTGTGCAGTTGGTCGGAACAATGATAGGGAAAATAGACCAGCTCAAGTACGCAGACCATGATACGAATGATCATGGGAAATTTCCGCAGTTCGCACCTGGGAAATACTTGCACTCTGTCCATTATTCGGAGACCAGTACGATTCTACTGGAAGTGAAATAGTGGGCTACTAGCTTGGAGCAAGATGGTTTGTTAAAGATGCTAAGTGTCCCCCACTTCGGTCGCAGCACGTAGGTTACCGTGGTGGTCAAGCAACTATTGGCATTGGTGCATGATGGGAACCTATGGATAGTAAGCTAGAAAATAGCCATTGATGGACAGCTTATTCATAAGATTACAGGCTTGCTGTAGGAAGGGCCTGATCCTGGGATTGAGTTCGTCGGAAAGCATGAGGATACGAAGCTGGCGCAGCACATGAAGGACCGCTTCATCCTGACGAAAGGAAAGCGAGGGTATCAAAACTCGACAATTCTGCACCAAAACATTTGCTTCACCACAGAGCTCCTAGCATGCAAAGTAATGCAAAAGTGCAGATGGAATGAAGTATCTGCCCCGATTGTTAGTATTGCTATGAACTGTGTCGAAGGCTACAGTTACAATTGGGCAGTGTACATTGCTGAGGAATTCTTCGAAGATGTTCAGGATGCATAGGAGAAAGGTAGACCCTTTCATTACTCATGGTTGTTAGTGCTTATTGCACTGGTAGGATGGAGAGAGCCTATCGAGGCACATTTTGTTGATGTGCCTCTGGATATGCTTGACGCAACAAGGTATGCATATCTTTGGGTCTCGCAGGATAAGACCCTCTAGTAGATGATGAACTACGTGTTTTCATTTTACGCCATGAACATTTCATATGAGATCCTCAAGACACCACGGCTCAGCAATGAGCTATTCTCTGAGTAAGCGGGAGTGGCCAACTTTAAGGCTGACATGCACAATGTCTACATCCAGGCCTGCACAACTGATAAACATGCATGCTAGAAGTTTCCTTATGTAGTGACCTTGAAAGACATCCTCGCAGTATTTCAGCAGTGGTCGACTGAATGGATGAAGGACGCGGGAACAAGGCCCAGCATACCAGTCCCCCCAGTGACAGATATGGCCGCAGGTTCTAGTCAGGCGCCGCAGAGTGACCCACCAGAAGAAAGTGAAGAATAAGATGAGTCACAGTAGAGTGGAGATGACCATGGTGGCGACGACGGAGCTGATGAATAAGAAGAAGAATTGGTAAAGACAGTTTCTGACCCTAATCACCCAGATAAGCGCAAGTCTCCAAAAGTGGAGGAAGTTATGAAGCCTTCTCCCAGAAAGAAAGCTAAGGCATCAAAGGGCAAGAATATCATCGAAGATCCCACTTTGACGATGGAAGAGCTTGATCAGGCTCTGACAAAGTCCATAGAAGTATTAACCAGGAAATGGTCAGAGTTTGCAGCTACGCACCTCGATGCGCTCACTGGCGTAGCGCATCGTATTGAAGAACTGAAGGAGTTAGCAGAAAGATCAGCGGCTGGCACCATAACAAGCAGTGCCCCAGTAGGCATGCAACTATATATGAGACAAGTACCAAGTGTATCCCTCATAATAACTGATGCAGCCTCTCAATTACAGATGAGTATGACAGTTGAGATAGACTACGCCAAGTTGTCTATGCCGGAGCTGCATCTTTGTCAGTTGGCAATCATGAATGAGATCCAAGAATGCGATAGCTACTCATAGAAGTAGTTAGAAAATTCCATGAAGCAGAGTGAGAGCCTCGCAGCGCAGTTGGAAGAAGCTTAACAAAAAAAGAGGGAATCAGAAAGCAAGCAGGTTGCACTGGCACGAGTATTGGATGAGGCGTGTCGAAGTCTTCTTGACTTCGACATGCAGGATGAAGAAGAACCAGAGCAGAGAATAGTCAAGCTGAAAGACTATGCACAACAGTATCAAAGCCTGATAGAAAAGATGAAAGTAGGGCATGAGGCCCAAATTGTGGAGCTTCAACTTTGCATCATTCCTGAGAGTCCACCAGAGGTCAGGGAGCAGCGTCGTAGAGATATTCAAGCCTCAGCAATGAAGATCTCAGATCTTGTGAGAAGTGCATCAAAGCTTCTATATGAAAGTGTCGAGGCCTGGGAGAACTTACAGGACAACCCAGAAGTAAAAAAGCTGCAAGAAACCATCAAGCAGTGACAGACAGAGCTGGATGCAGTCAAAGCAGAAATCAAGACATTGCCTCCTATGAAGAAGATGCTTGAGGTGAAGCATAGCAATGAGCTCCAGCAATAAATTGAGTCTTGCAGAAGGAAAGAAGCAATATTAGTGAGCTCTATGCAGCCTCTCATTAACAAGGCCTTGGATTTGAGCACTGCTGTTAACACCCAAAAATGGTTAACTACCTCATCTACCCCATTTCATGGCTCATTCGTCCATTTACCTACCATATTTCCTTGAAAATCCCACTAAAATCCTCCAAAAGGCCTAAAATGCCTCCAAAAGGCCATAAAACCATTTAAAAGGGCTCTAAAAGGCCTAAAATGCCTCCAAAAGGCCCAAAAACCCCTTTTTCCTCCAAAAATAACCAAAATTCCTCCAAAAATAGCAAAAATCCCCAAAAGGGAAGAAAAGGAATAAAAATAATGAGGAAAAAGGAGAAAAACCCTAAAAGGGCCAAAAACCCTAAACAAGCTGCTCTAAACCACATGGTTTCCAAAAACCATGGGCAAGCACTTCACCACTAAAAAACTATAAATAAGTGGTGAAGCCCCCTCATTTCATATCCACAGTCATAGCATCCTTACTCTGCCAAAACATCTCGTGAAACCCTAGCTTACCACCAAGCTACTTCCATCATTGAGACCCCTTTTGGCCTATTTTCCACCATCGGAGAAGGAGAAGGACCAGCTTGGAGCTCGGAGCCACCGACATCGGACCAGCGCAACGGACTCCACCAACCTCTACATTGGAGGTAACTCTAATAAAAACACCATTACATATTTCGTTGTTGTCTTCTACTTCCTGTTATTTACTTTTACAGTCTTAGCTTAGCTTTTTACTTTCCAGTTTAAGTTTTGTTTAATCGAACTGCTACTAAGGATTCCAGATTCCTTAGTAGGTGCTCATCAGAACAAGCTAGGGTGAAAACCCTAGCTACAACTGCTGCAGATAACTAGCTCAAAGTCTTGAAGGAGTATGATGCATTCGCACAGGAAAAGGCCAACGAAGCATCTGCAGCAACATTGCAGGAGATAGTGGAGAAGGAGCAAGCAGCTAAAGATATCATGCACAGGCTCAATAAGTAGTTCACTATCTTCACCAACAAGATTCTCCCACCAAAAAAGCAGCAGAGTGTCCCGGGATGGGACACTGGTGAGTCTTAGGGGCTTGTAGGGGCGCGAACCTTGAAGGTCCTTAATTTTGGCAACTCCGTGGTTTTGGTGCGAAGCTTGTAAGTAGAGTTGTGGTCCAAAATAGTCTTATGGGTTTCGGGGTTGGGTCGAAGCCCCTCTTTTTGTAAATAACCCATGGTTTAAGCCCATGGTTTTTAAGCCCATGGTTTAAACACATGGTATTGTAATAGTGCACTTGTATAAATAGGCACTTATGTAAAGGAGAAAAGAGCTTTTTTGAAGGTTTTTTTATGATGATAATTTGACGCGAAGAAGCTAAGGCCTATTTTTGGGTTAAGGTTAAGTCCCAGCTGAGTGTGTGGATGACCTCTGCAGCTGAGTGCGCAAAGGGATTTAGAAGAAGGGATCTACAACTTAGTACGCAGTTTTGGGTTGTTGAGAAGATTTGCAGCTGAGTGCGCAGTTTTGGGTTGTTGAGAAGATCTGCAGCTGAGTGCGCAAATCAAAACTGTGTTGTTTGTAAAGAGTTGAATATAAACGCAGTTCTGTGGACGTAGCCCCTACACTGGGGGTGAACCACGTATATATTATGTTGTGGGGGTTCCTTTTTATTTTGTGTTGTTATGTTTTATGCATTTGATAAGTAGATGAATGGTAAAGTAAGATAAACTGTTAATTATTAACTTCGCTGTGAATTCCCAGTCAAGGGTTAAGCAAGTAACTGCCTTTTTATCTAAACTGTGAAGCTATTTAAGCGAGTGTCGAAGCTCTGTATTGTATAAATATTCTTTGTTAAGACTAAAGGTACAATAATATCCCTCTTTTTCCTACAAAAACCTGATTCTATGGCACCCCATAGCTGTTTTAGGTGAGACTGCAACCTGTTCGCAGGTTGTTGCCGAAAGGGCCAACACTGTGGGTCTCTTTGTTGGTTGGTAAATAAAAGTATAAGAACCTGGGTCTACCCTAAGCACCAACAGAGAGTAGCTGAATCCTTGAAAAATGAATCAAGATCTAGTCTAGGGGTACATGGTTCACTGGAAGGATTGTTGTGTCCTTTAGTGTTTTGGTCACCTGAATTAAGATATCTTGGATGTTGGCTGGGGGATTATTCTAGTGAAGACTATGTTCAACAAACCATCTTCGAATCTCAGTACTGTTGTCAAAATTATGTTTTAGTAATTGTTCAACAGTGATGGGTCCTAAAGTAGGAGATACGATAACGTATCTATTAGCTGGGGTTCTCTCTTCAATTACAGGGGTAGCCGGAACGACGTTTGAACCTTGTGCGATTTATTCCCCTAATGTAGACACGTTGGTGTGATTACGAGTGATAATAAAATATCTTGCTGGAGGTGTTTTGGCAATTTGTTTAGGCATGATTTGTTGGCCCTCCTTCTAGAGCCATTTGTTGAAGCCTCAGTTGTGTATGTGGCTGAAAAGGTATCTAAGACTTACAACAGATGGGGAAAACCTAGACTGAAGGGCTTCAAAAGGCCCTGCACAAGGATAGTCCTATCCCCAGCCTGTTTGGTGTAGTAATCTCCCACACATATTACTATACTCCGCTGGATCTTGTGGGTTTGATACTTGAAGGATATATTTCCCAAATTCGAAAATGGGATGGGTGAAGCAAAGAAAAGAAACACAAACCTAACTATAAAGGAAAATCTGATCTAAATCTAAGCTACTCAAAATGATGTTGGATTGATTTATAGATCAGCCCGAGGTGTTAGATAGACAAGTATTTTCATCAAATCAAGAAAAATGTAAATGAGACTATTAACTTATCACTTAACTCACAACCATATAATACAAATCAACTGATAGCAACTTAAGATTGCATCATTTAAGTCTAACATGTATGTATGCATGTTAATTGAAAAACCAACATGTTTGTTATCTTTCTGACTTCACTGCTGAATTATTTGCAGAAATATATAAAGATATTTAAAAGAAGAAATTCTTTAAAAATTTATCAATCCATGAATTAGTAACATAGAGAAATCACAGTTATAAATAAATGTATTTATCAATTGCAAAGAACTAAAAACGATGTTGATCCATCTAAAACAGAAAAAATCGTGATATGTTAAAGAAATTTAATCAAACCAATAACAAGAGATGTGAAAATAATATCAATACTATATTAAATCAAGCTTTTTAAGAAATTACATAGACCTCAAGTACACAGAGGTATCTTCAATCTCTTGTCCAAATCTTTCCCCTTCCAAAAGTCCCCTAATACCTCTGAAGTTTGCCCCTTAAATAATTATTACAAAAGAATCAATTCCCTTTAAAATGGGATCAAAAAACCCAAACAAAGCTAATACCCAAGAAAATATCTCCAAATTTTTCAGATCTCCAACAACTCCTCTAAGTTGGGATAGTTAGCAGATTCAAGGGCAAGTTGGGAATCACATTTGTGATCTTCTATTTCATTCTTCGCTAACTTATGCCAAATACGAATGTAGATATGAATATTCCCTTCAATAGAAAATGGTTGTTTTATTAACCGATCCACATCATCAATACTGATATGACAAAGCCCCTAGATCTTCTCTTTTGCTTCATCTTTCCTTTTTTCAACCTGTTCAATCATGAGTTTTAGTGGGAATGCATTCTCGATGAGACCCATTATAGGAAAAAACAAAGTATCCATTAAATGGTTAGCAACATACCACCTCCTTCCACAGATAGCTTGTGCCTTTTTAATAGCTTTACCAATTGTTTCATTCAGATCTTCCCAAGCACCTGGAATAGTTCTTGCCTTCTTCAGCTGGAAACTGCTAAGAATAGTGATATTTTCTAGCCTATCTTTCATGTATATTTTCCAATATACAACTTCATCATATGCTTTGGGAGATTCCTCCCTTCTTTCTACCCATTCTTAAAGAGTGGCAGACATCTTATCAAAAGCAAGATAAGTCTCAAAAATACTATCCATAGTTTTAAACAATTCACTGATTAACTCATAATGCTCTTGATTAGTCTTGAGAGCTAATTCCTTGAACTCTTCTTGTGAGAAATTAGAGAATGAAGATGAAGCCGCACTTGCAGTTGAATCTTCACATTGCTTCTCAAGCTAGGCTATTCTCTTGCAGGAAGACAACATTTGCAGTCTTCTCACTTAGCAGCTCATCCTCAAGAGAAGTATTCTTCACCTGTAGCTCATTACACTTGTCTTCATATATCTTCATTAAATCAACAACATGAGCATCATGTTCCTTTCTGGTCTATTCCAGTTCTTCCTTCAGTTTGGCCATTTCGTTTTCTTTTTTATGTCAAATGCCTTGTTCAAAGAATTAATAGCATGGAGGGTTTCACATGTGAAAGGTCCCAAAACAAAAGCATTATCTACAGCATCCACCTGTGGGTCACCATACTGTTGAGTCCACACTACTTGATTAGAGAGAGATGTATCTACATCACCTTGATCTCTACTTCATATCTTACCTCTTCTAACTACTTTCTTATCAGACTTACTATAATGATAATCTCCAAGAGAGATCACAATATCTTCATTAAACTCATCTCTTACCTCATCAGTGGAAGAAGTGTAAATTCCTATGGACACCAAAGGAGAAGTCTCAGTGATAGTAGGAGAAGGCATAGGCATGGTGATGTGAGCAGTGAGTAAAGGGGAGAAACTACTTTGGAAAGAAGCTACTTTAGAAGATGAAGCATGAATGGTATCAGTTGGCAGTGATGATGAAAGTACTCAAACCTTTTTAGGAACGAATGATTTTAATAGAGAAAAATAAGGAATGTGCAATGTAATCTTAGGATCTTCAAGTGCAGTAGATTGTGGCATAGGTGGGTGTATAGAGATAGGGGTGATAGAAGTAGGCAAGAATGTCGAATCATGATAGAGTTGGGATAATGGAGGTGACAAAGTTGATCCAACAGGGAAAGTAGATAGGGTTTGAATTGATGAGAATAGTAGTGCCGAGGAAAAAGGATAAGACCCAAAAGTGGGTTGTGTGTTTTGAGGAACAGAGGAATATTTTCTGTTACTACCAATGACTAAATCCAAAAATGCCTGCAAAATTTTACCATTGTCAACTTCTTTAGTGACAGGAACAAGAGAAGTTCCTCCTTCTTCAGCATCAGAATTGGTCAGGTCTATGGTATGAGCTGGAGACGAGGAAACCTGAACTTTCAGACCTGTATGTGGCTTAAGCTTAGACATCACCTGATCATCACATGCTGAAGTGACTATATAATTTACCTTTTTATTAGTAATAACCTAAGTATTTGCAATTTCCTAAGTATCTAGCACATAATTCATCTTTGTCAGCTTTTGTTTAAACTATTGAGAAGTATGTCTCAAGGTTTTGACCTGCTGAGCAACAGATGCCTTTGGGAAATCCTCCATAGGACCTTTACCTTTATCCATGGCTGAGCTAGTTGTCACTAAAGAATATCTAGTTTTTTAAGCCTCCTTTCCTTCCTTATCTTTTCTCATATTTTCGTGAATCTCCCATTCCATTGCTTTGTAAGCCCGGACCCTGTCTCTGATTTCCTTCTGATAGCACAAGATTTGACTTTGTTCCTCTTTTCTCTTGGATTTGGCTAAAAATTTAGAAAAAAATTGACTCCTTGGTAAATAGATTCATCTGGTACTTCTTCATGATTAGAACCTACTTTGAAATGATTTTTCCTAAGATGAGCATCAACCCTCCCCTTGGGGTCATGTTTCCTTTTGCTGGAAAAGCCAACTTTCAGAGAAACTACATGGTCACTAAAATCTGTATCCCAGGTCAAAGTTTGTATGCTCAGTGGTCCAAGGGTTTGAGGGATATTAGGCCAAACTCTTCTTTTTGGTCCAACGAGCTTCTTGTAAACTCCTTCAGTCACTGTCTGGAAGGATATCTCCTGAATAACCAACCTCTTAGGTGCAACTTTGGTTAACATATGGGCGGTGTTGCTACCCTAGACTCTGATATATGAAAATGATTCTCCAACGTACCAATCGCCCATGGTAGAAATATGGTTTTTGGCTTACGACGAGAAGGATGGAGCTTCCTTGTTGAAGATTAGAAAATAAATATGGCCAATGAAGTTTTCACAAATTTCTTAGAACCTAGCCACATAATTGGTATCCTACAATTTTGCATGGTAGATGTGTACAGGTGGGGCTGGTAAGACCCAGTTCCATTCCAAATTCAGATAATGGAACTCAGTACAAAATACATCAACAATGAAGGATAAGAAGAATAAATTGGGTTTCCTCCTGGAAGTGGCCTTTTAATAGTCTTGGATGGCTGTCTTAAGTTCTAGAGAAAGAATGGAATCCCATGGGAGGGATTCTCCCATGGTTAGAACTTGATGAGATATTGGGGCCCATTCAGCTTTAAAATACGAACAACTGGGGACACCGTAAAGTATACAAAACATATTCGGCAACAGGGAGTAGGGTTCCCTAAACCAATCAATGGGGTAAAGATCATCCTTCCTCTAACAAAACTTATCAGGTGAGTTCGTCCAGGACTTCAACATTTCATCAAAATTATATCTGGGCTTAGAGGCTTTGACAAAATGAGCATTAAGGAGTTGTCTGGCTGGCTTGAGAGCATAAACTATGATGAAGACCTTAACAAGAAAGATAACAAGCTGTGACCCTGTGCTGCTATTGAAAGAGTGGTCTTTCATGTTTGCATTTTCAATAATCCATTTAATTGTGTAATTGTATGGGAGAATAGCAGGTCTGGTAGCAATGGAATGGATATCGGAATCCCTAATTTTCTTGTAGGAGGGATTGTCATTCGATATGTCCAAGAGGTTGTCGTTTTTGAAAATAGAGTAAATCCTAGACCAATCTACTAGGTAGGTTTCACTGACTTTGCCACTACTATCAGAAAAGATGCCAAAATTTGGGTCCTTAGTCAGCATATCCTTATGAAGGTTCTTACATCGGGTAATTTGAGACATCTTGGGGTTGAAATATTCTGCTAAATGCGTAAAAAAAGAATTAAAACTAATTTAACCCATAAAAACAGTAAGAAATTTAAATTAGAAAAAATGACTCAAATACTAACTTGTAATCAAACTGAACAGTGATAACGTTGAATGGCAGAAATCGCAAGGAAATTCAACGCAACAGAGCAATTTACAATAGTAAAAATGGTAAATAAATCACAAAGATACCAAGATATATATAGATTCTCCCAAGTCTGTTAGGACCATCGAATTATGATAAATGAATGGTCAATATTAATCTTGCGGGATGCAGGATCTCATTGTAGATTTCAAATTTTATTAAACTGTCCCGCAACCCGCATTCGGCACATGCGAGATGTGGGAAATCAAACCGTCAAAATATTTATTCAATCTCTTCCACAATCCACATCCTGCAAGTTGTGGGTTGCTGGTTTCGGAGTCATGCAACAAAACCATAGAATTAAATTATTTTCCCGCAATCCGCATTCCACACTCGTGGGATGCGGGATGAAAAACTTACACACACATAATATTTCCGCATCCCAAATTCCACAAGTTGCGGGATGAAAATCTTGGAAAAAACAAACTTCAAAATCTCGCCATTCGCAACTTGCGGGTTGCAAAGTGAAACAGTTTCACTAAAAGTTAGATCTCTGTAACTTCATCAGAAACACACAAATCATGCATAGATTTCAGAAATATGGCTAAGTTATAAAACAAAGAAACCATGACAAATGTAATAGGGCCCACAAAAATGATTAAAGGATTTAAAGCAGTTACCTTTTAATGTGTAATTGGGCTCCCGTGTTTTAAATAACATGGGATCTGTTGTACCTACAACAAGACTACATCTTTGTGTATCACATTTCTGAGTCTAATTTCCTGCATAAATGTTTTAATGTGATCTTCTATAGGGATTTTATCATTAGGGTTATACTTTTGAATCCATTTTTCAGGATTCTTAGGTTTAAATCTATGTTGATCACCCAGGACAAATACTACATCTTGATCTAACCAAGGTCTATCGGGTCGTTCATCATCCATTGGGATGTTCTTCTGATGAACTCGAAGATTCTGAATTCAATGATTTGTCTGAGAAGGATGGAGAAGAAGGGGGCGAAAGTAGAGGTCCACCAGTTACGATGTTGTGTTGAGGAATACGTTTTCTTGAAATAATGAGTCAATATTTAATCCAGGGGTTGATGGAGGACTGGAACAATTGTTACATTCTTCAGTGTTTCGGTCAATTGAATTGTGGTTATCTCAACTATTGGTCTGGGGATAGTCGATCTGAAGATGTCGAACTTTCATTGGTGCAAGACAACGATCCTCAGTGAACCTCTGTCGTAACCTGGAAACTCTATCGAAATTACCTTTTAGCAATTGTTCAACTATAATTTCCCCCCTAGTGGGTGATACAAAGATGAACTTACCCCTTGAATTTCTCTGCTCTATAACAGGAGTAACATGGATGGTGTCTGAATCTTTCATTTTTTGTTTAATGGATGAAGACGCCTGTGTGTGACTACCGGTGACAATTGGTTCTCTTGCTGGAGGAGGTTTTTTGGTATTCTGTTTAGGCATTTTTTGCTTCTAGCCCTCCTTATACCGCCATTTATTGAAAGCCTCAGATAAGTAGGTTGCTGGAATGGGTTCCAAGGCTCTCAACAAAGGGGGAAAAACCATACTAAAAGGCTTCAAAAGTTCCTACACAAGGACAGTTCTATCCCCATCTTGTTTGGAACAGTGATCTCCCACGGATATAAAGGCCTCTGTTGGCGCTTATAGTTTTGATCCTGAAAGGATGTATCTCCCAACAAAGGAAAAAAGAATGTATTAGATGTTGAAAGAAAATAAATATTCCTAAGAAGGATATATAATCTAAATCAGTCCTAGTCTAAGAATGTATCTTGTTTGTATGCAAGATAAATTGAGGTGAAAGTAGATAAGCTTTTATTAATTCAATGTAAATTTAGAAAATATTAATTACTCATCTATTTAAATTACTACCAACCAACTAAAATTGACTAATAGTAAATTAAATGTTTAGTACATTAAAGATCAACCCGTAACCGATATGTCAATTGAAAATTAACATCAATTATGATATTTCCTGTAGAACCATTTTGATAAATAGATAACAATTTTAATTGAATAAATTCATTAAAACAATGCAGATACATAGATACAAGCAAGGATAAACCAAAACTATGGATCAATGTATTTATAATTTGCAAGAGATTAAACGGTTATGGTAAATAATCTGAAGTGAAAAATCAATACCTATCAAAGAAACTTGATCGAATAGGTAGAAGGAGATTCAAGGGAACAACATAACTGCATTATAAAAAAGTCTGTAAAAAATTACAAACCCTGTATTAGCCAATGTGTCTCCAATCCGTTTAGCTGGTTTTTCCTATACACCAGAAATCTACCCTTTAAATAATAATTATAAAAAGAGTTAGCCCCATGAAAATGGGATTGTAAAATCCATATGAAACTAATGGCCCAGAAATTCTTGCCACCTAGTCCAAATTCCTAAAAATTCATCTATGTTGGGATAATTTGCTGACTCAAACCCTAGTTGGGCGTCGCACATAAAATTTTCAATCTCATTTTTATCTAGCTTGTGCCAAATGCAGACAAAAATGTGGATCTTTCCCTGCATAGAAAGAGGTTGTCTTATTAATCGATCCATGTATTCAATACTAACATGGTCAAGGAATTGAATTTTCCCTTTGGCCTTGTCGCATCGAAGTTCAACCTGTTCAATCATTAATTTTGGTGGACAAGAATTATCAATAAGATACCATCTCCTTCCATAAATAGCATGTCCTTTTTGAATTTTGTCTTCAAACATTTTTCTTAATTCAATACAAGCACGTAATACAGTCCTAACTTTCTTCAACTGAAAAATTATAAGGATAGTGATATCCTATGGTCTATCCTTTATATACCTCTTCCATTCCATAGTATCTTCATAGGCCTTAGAATCTTGTTGGCTCTTGTCTATCTGCTCCTCAAGGGTGACAAACATTTTTCCGAAAACTACATGAGTCTCCATAATGTCATCCAATGTATTAAACAATTCAGTTAATAAATTCATGGTGTTCTCGATTGACCTGGATGGATAAGTCTTTAAACTCCTACTAGGAAAACTCAGAGAAGGAAGAGGAAGCTACACTTGTAGTTGCATCTTCACATTTTTTTTCAAGCATAGCTATCGTTTGTGCAATGGTGGAATTTATACCTTGTTCATCATGCAATTTATCCTAGAGAGAGGTATTCTTTAGCTGTATCTCTTTAAGCTTGTCTTCAAATTCCTTTTCAATATTAGCAACATAATTCTATGTTCTTTTTGGGTTCTATCCATTTCTTCTTCTAGCTCCTTTAATTCTTCCTTTTTTCTATCAATTTCCCTATTCAATGTGTTTACTGCATCAAGGTTTGCACCTGTAAATGCACCTAAAGATGTAGCTATATCAATTACGTCTATCTAGGGATCACCAGATTGCTGATTCTATATTATTTGATTAGTAATAGGTGCTTCCAAACCACTTTGATCTCTGCTTCTCTTCCTTCCTTCTCTAACAACTGCCTTGGATGACCTACTGTAGAAATAATCCCCAAGAGGGACGAAAATATCTTCAAACTCAACCACTAATTCAGTAAATGATGAAGTCCCATTCACTATTGAAACCTATGAATATTTTCGAGTAATTATGGGAGGGGGTATGGACATAGTAGTATGGGAGGTAGGAAAGGGAGAAGAGATGTTTTGAACAACTGTTAGTTTAGAGGTTGAAGAGAGGATCGGGATGGGAATTTCAGAGAATGGAATGCAGATGTTTGCGGATGGAAGTGATTATGAGGGTACTAAAATTCTCTTAGAAATAGGTGATGATGAAAGGATGAATGATGGTAATTGTAGAGGGACTTTTAAGGACTGGGTATTTGCAACAGTGGATGGAAGCATCAGATGTTGGACTCAGATGGCTAGGATAAAAGTAGATGTGGGGGTCAAAGTGTGATAGAGTTGAGATAACGAGGATGATGGTATCGCCATAGCATGAAAATTTGAGAGAGTTTGGATAGATTAGAGGAGAAATGTTGAAGTTGAAGAATTATAAACAGAAGAGGATTCTAGCATCCTTGGATTAGGGATAGAATATTCTGTTTTATCATTATTGAAAAAATTTGTAACTATTTGAAAATGCTTAATTACTTCTTCAACCAGAGGTACATGACAAAGTACTTATTCTTCAGTATCACAGTCAATATAGTGTATGGTAGGGTTTTGGGAAGCAGTAACCAGAATTTTTGGTTTTTTAGCCGGCTTAGCCTTAGCTGCTGCTTGATCATCACACACCTAGGTAATTGCAGTAGTTACTTGAGTGTCAGTAGTAGGATTAGCAGCTGCATTTACTTGAGTGTCCAATACTGAAGTCACCTGCACTAACTTCTTCTTTGATTGTTGGGATGTCTCATCATAAATTTCAATTGTTGAGAAATCTTTACCTGTGGAGGGTCTTCCATAGGGATTTTACCCTTGTTCCCATCTGGATTAGTAATCACTAGTGGAACTCCAACTTCTTAAGCTTCTTTCTCTTCTCTATCTTTTATTACCTTTTCAAGGATCTCTAGCTCCATTGCTCTGTAGCACAAAACCTTAGTTTTAATCTCTCGTTGATATTGCAAAATTTGGCTCTATTCATATTTTCTCTCAGCCCTAACCAAGACTTCAGGAAAGGTATTCACTCCTTGGTAGATGGAGTCATCAGGAACTTCTTCATGAGCATAACCATTCCTGATATGGTTTTGTTTGAAATGAGCATCAAGAAACCCCTTAGGGTCATGTAGCCCAAGTTGAAGTTGGGATGGCAAATGGCCTAAGATCCAAACAAAATTTAGGCCATCCTTTCCTTTTAGGACCAACACGTTTTTTGTACATACCATTAGTGACAGTTTGGAAGGAGACCTCTTCAATAACTAACCTATAAGGAACTTTCTTGGGAAACAAATGGACATTATTTCTCCCCCAAATTTTGATGCATGAAAAGGATTCAGAAACATACCAATCACCCATTATGGCAATGAAGTTTCTAGCTTCAACTGAAAAAGAAGGAGCTTCTTCTTTGAATATTCTAAAATAAATACTACCTAGAAAGTGTTCACAAATGTCATAGAACATAGTTGCATAATTGTTATCCCACAGTGCTGAATAATAAATAGGCAAAGGAGGCCCAAGGGGCCAGTAAAGTCCAGTTCCATCCCAAATTGGGATATTGGAATTCGGTGCAGAATACGTCAATGATAAAAGCTGAGAAGAAGAAATTTGGCTTCTTTCGGGCGGTATATTTCTGATAATATTGAATGGTTGTTTTGAGTTCCAACGACAGGATAGATGCCCAAGGGAAAGACTTGCCAGTTGTTAGGACATGGTGGACCACCGGAGACCATTCATATTTAAACACAGAAAATTTTGGAAGACCATAAATATTACAAAGCATTGCTTCCAATAAGGAATAAGGCTCTCTAAACTAGGAAACCAGGTATAGGTTGTTAGCCCTCTGTGAGAAACTGCTTGATTCATTCATCCAGGAATTCAACATTTCATTAAAATTATACCTAGTCTTAGAACATTGGGCAAACTCAGCGTTAAGGGGTTGCACAGCCGGTTTAAGAGCATAGGATTTGGTAAAAACCTCAGGACAGAAGGTAGCTAACTGCAACCCTGTGAAATCATTAAACAACTGGTCTTTGGGATTTTCATGGTCTACAATCCATTTAACTGCATTAGTATAGGGAAGGATAACGGGCCTAGAAGCAATGACATGTAGCCTAGAATCCCTAATTTTCTGATATAGCAACTCGTCGTTTTGAATATTTGAAAGGTCATCGTTATCAAAAATCGAGTAGACCTTGGGCCAGTCGATTTGGTAGGTTTCAGTAATTCTATCACTAGTGTCTGAGAAGATGCCGAAGTTCGAGTCTTTGGTCAACATATCTTTGTGAGTGTTCTTGCAATGGGTGATTAGTTCCATTTTTGGAAGGTTGAATAGCTTTGTTAAATGCATAAATAAGAAATCAAAACAAATTGAGAAACAGGGAAAATGTAAACAATAAAATGCGGAAACGACAAAAAAACCAACCTGAATTAATCGAAATTTGTGAAAATGATCCCTGGTAATATTTGCAGTAAAAAACCATGTAGCAAGGTAATTTTTGAAAATGAAAATGATAATGAAAATATAAAAGAACCCATATATTTATAGATTTTCAACGGGTCAAATTCAGGCCATAGGATTAAAAATAAATAGATGGTCGGGATCAAATCTTGCGTGTTGCAAAATCAGGTTGCGGGATTTCAATTTTTATTAATTTTCCCACAATATGCAAATTGTGGATTGTAGGAAACAAATTCAAAACTTTAGCAAACTAACGGGCATGAAAGTTCCCTCACTCTTCAATCCGCAATTGCTGGTTGCGGGATGCGGGAGTACAAAAATCTTAAAATTTTAACTAACCTTTTCCGTAATCCACAATCTGCAATTTGCGGGTTGTGATTTGCGGAAACACACAACACAAATAATAATTCAAACTACTTCCCGCAATCAATAATCCACAATTGCAGGATACAGGTTGCCGGATAACAAACTTCCAAAGCAAGGAAAAATAACCCCGTAACTTTCAGACGAACAATCCAAACTAGAAATTTTCAAAGCGAGAAAATGATACTCTTATTAAGCCAACTGTAAAGGCATAAAAATAAAAAGAACATGATGAAAAACCCCACAATGGTAAGGAAATTGAACCATTACCTCTATATTTAAACATTTGGGACTCCCATGCTCAAATAAGACATGAGATATGATGTATCTACAATAGTCTCTTACCTGGTAAAGGGTAGATTCGAAGTTGAAGATGGTGGTTGGGTTCGTTGGAAGTGAAGAAACATGCTATGGGTGGCCATTAGAACCATGGACACCTACTATACACCTTGGGGAGAAACTATATAGAATGAAATTAACCATGGGCAAGTTTTAACACCCAAAAACCTCATAAACTGTCATTAACATAGAAGATCCTCGTCTCCCTTAGCCTACAGAACAAATAAATGTGAATGAAGGATTCAAAAATTCAAAAGAACATAGTAAACCATTCTAAAACCCTGTCCATTGTGTTGTACATGTGGATGACTGAGATGTAGTCTCAAGCCAGCAGTAAAATCCTGGCTACGTTTTAAACTCACAGCTAAGGAAACACATTAAACCTATAGGTCAATCATAGTAAAATCAACCTTATATCCATAATAACACATGGTCACATACATTAAACCAATCAATCCTTGCTTACAAACCATGGATCAAATATGGTGTAAACCCATATCCATTTTAAATATATGTTATAAACTAAGAAATAAAAAACCACAAATCCATGTAATGTTTTAACCTTGTGCTTCGGACTAAGGTTCGACTATGGGTAAACCCCATATCCCTTAATGTTTATAAACATTCAAACTAATACGTTAAACTATATTATTATGTTAACCTTAGCATAGTAGGATGAAGGTTATACCTTGTGTCCTTTTCTAACATTTCATTTACAACCTTATGCTTATTAAATTGAGCACATAGATATGTGGACAAACACAAAACTCACATGATAGATCACACAATTTACTCAGTTATTGAAGAATGAAACAATGCAAAAATGGCTTGCAGCTGTGAATGCTTTTCATTAATCAAAGAGTAATTGGATAAATGATTACAATGAAGTACAATGGCTTTAATAGCCACAAGCAATTCGAATCCACATGAGGAAATTGGAATTGATTAGACTCTACTTAACTGCAGGTAACTAAGACCTTGTCTAAATCATTATCTAAGGACTCAATAGTTAACTGACCTTGTCTAAACCATAACCGGAGTTCATCGGAGTTCTAAAACACAACTCAAGTGTTACATTCAATGTTGACCAAGGCTAACTGACTGTGGTAGGTGAGAAATGTTCCCCTCCTAAGTTCAATAAAGTAAAAATAGCGCTAACTGAATGTAGAGGACTAGAACTGAATGTAACTAACTCCTAACTTAGCTTAACCAGTCATCAACTGAACTGAACTGACCTTGGTTGGTTTCGGCACTCCCAGTGGTTCCTAAATTGTAGGGATTGGTCTAGGAGACTCCTAAATGGATGCAATCAAGTGCAATCAGTGGTAGTGAGCTTCAATTAGTGTTCCCTGGACTTTAATAACTAAAACATGTTCCCCAGATAGGCCAAGTTGACCCAATGGTGTTAATTCCTATAAATAGACTGGATGGACTCCTGATTTAGACATGACTCCCGATTTAGACATATGACCAAAGTGGACAAGGGAGGATTAATAATCCTAACACCCCCCCTGAATGCTAACTTGGATAATCTATGGGCCCTAGTAACTAAGAACATAGGTCACTCATTACATCAAGTAAAGTAAAGTAACTGCTCAAAAACAAGGTGTTGGGGAAAAACCACATGAGCAACCCCCCCCCCCCCTCTAATTAAGCAGGTAGAATCAGGATCAATATTGTTCTTCTGTGCATAAGTATCATGGGGCCTGGAATGTGAAACTCTCCATCATTATGTCTGGAGGAATCTTCCTCTTTGGAAGAATAATGATATGCTCAACTAAATCAGAAATATAGACAGCTGTCAGATGAAGAATGGAGCCATGTAGAGCAACTGAAGTCAACTGATAAGTGAGAAAATATTCTTGAGGATTTATAACATGTGGGGAACACTCAATAAACTGATATGTTGCAACCATGAACAGAAAACCATGAGTGGTAAGAACAGCCCCAAGTGCTAGGAGCAAGTGTCCAGGCGGATGCAGAAAATCTTCCTCTTTACTAGTTCTGTGAGGAGATGAGCATGTGATCACTGGTAGAGAAGCACTAGGATTGTTGAGAGTGAATGATTGAGATCCATAGTCTGATTTAACTTCTTAAATATCTAATGAATCACATAATAAAATATCAACAACTTCATATGGGGAAACTAACACCAAATCCCCATCAACAGTTTTCAAGAAAAAGTGCGGTACTTGATTTTTCACACCGGAATTAGTGAGAGCAGCTACAAGAATGACTGAAATATTTTGAATTTTAAAATATGAACCAAATAATATCATATCAGAAATTAAATCATATCTAAATAGGTTCAAAACAGATCCAAAACTGTGAAATGGAATCAAATCCCCAGCAGCAGTTTTGTAGGAGACTTGCGGTACTTGTTTCTTCACACATTTGATGAGAATAGCTACAAGCAGTACTGAAAGATTATGAATTTGATATATTAAACCAAGAAATATCATATCATATCTAAATAAGATCATATCAGATCCAATAAGGTTAATATCAGATTCAAATAAATGGTTAACCGAGACGGTGGATTCACAGCTTTCTTCTTCTTCAAAATTCTGAATTTTGGTGCATGCAATCCTACAAGAATTTGCTGGAAAATATAGATCACGGGGAGAGAATGGATCACTCTGGTAATCTGATATTTCTTCCAAAATATCCAAGGTATCACATATTTTCACACCAGGAGCAACATTCGAGGGAGAAAAATCAAATTTCTCTTCACTTTCGGAAGCAATTACTGGTAAATTTTGCACAGAATTCAAAGGAAAATCACCGGTGAATGTTTTCATGGAAGTGCAGCAGTGTTTTTCTTCAATATAAGATATTTGAATGTCTTCTTCTATTTCAGAAATACAAGGAGATGAGATATCAGAGATCTCATGAACTTCTGGAGCATTAGGAGAAGGAGTCACTGCATGGAGACTGTCTTCAATTCGAATTGACTGTGTAGAAGCTTCTGCTTTTTCTTCATCTTGAAAAACTTCATTAGAGAGAGTGGAGGCTGAGAATTTTGGATCAAGAGTGCTTATGGTGCTGGATATTCTCTCCAAAATTCTATTATTATCCTCATCAATCACTCCAAAGGTTCTGTCCAATCTTGTCCAGAGTTCCTTCGGGTCTTCAATAGATCTAGTGAGGTAGCGCAAGCTACGAGAAAGACCCGTTGCTATTGTTCCAAAAGCTCCATCACTTTTATTCAGCCTGTCAATATCACTAAAACACTCTTTACCGAGTCCAATAGACACCCAACAGAGACCTTGTCTCATCAGAGGTGAAATCATCTTCTTCTTCCATTCTGAATAGTTTGAGGACAGGGTGAGAAGAGGAACTGATGAATCCATTCGAAGTTGTACCTACAAAAAACACAAATGGGGCACCGTAAGGTTGACAGCCTGCACATTTCATATTTTCATCACACCCAACATAGTTGGTCAATATTCATAAACAATTTGTTTACTTGGGGTATTAAGTGGTAAACCTTTTGCTTCTGGTGCAGAGCTGGAAGGAGCAATTTTGCTAAAAAATGACCCAGTAGGAGATATGAAGAGGAGAAGTGCCTTGTTCTTTGAGGCTCAGATACCATATTAAATTGAGCACATAGATCTATCGACAAACACACAACTCACATGATAGATCACACAATTTACTCAGTTATTGAAGAATGAAACAGTGCAAAAATGGCTTGCAGCTGTGAATGCTTTTCATTAATCAAAGAGTAATTAGATAAATAATTACAATGAAGTACAATGGCTTTAATAGCAACAATCAATTCAAATCCACATGAGGAAATTTGAATTGATTAGATTCTACTTGACTGTAGGTAACTAAGACCTTGTCTAAATCACTATCGGAGGACTCAATAGTTAATTGACCTTGTCCAAACCATAACCGGAGTTCATCAGAGTTCTAAAACACAACACAAGTGTTACATTAAGTGTTGACCAAGGCTAACTGACTATGGTAGGTGAGAAATGCGCCCCTCCTGAGTTCACTCAAGTAAACCTAGCACTAACTGAATGTAGAGGACTAGAACTGAATGTAACTGACTCCTAACTTAGCTTAACCAGTCATCAACTGAATTGAACTGACCTTGGTTGGTTTCAGCACTCCCAGTGGCTCCTAAATTGTAGGGATTGGTCTAGGAGGCTCCTAAACTGATGCAATCAAGTGCAATCAGTGGCAGTGAGCCTCAATTAGTGTTCCCCACACTTTAGTAACTAAAACATGTGCCCTAATTAGGCCAAGTGGACCCAATGGTGTTAATGACTATAAATAGACTGGATGGACTCCCTATTTAGACATGACTCCCGATTTAGACATATGACCAAATTGGACAAGGGAGGATTAATAATCCTAACAATGCTTTAGGAGGAAGTTAAGTGTCGGGTCCTTTAAATCCTTTTTACATGTAAACAATTGGATTAAGACTATAACCATATGCACCCAATATTTTGGTTCATACCACTTGTTACAAGATGAACTAGCAAGGATAGTCACCAGCAAGCATGTGGAGGAGAAAGTTACCACTATCACCTCAACCACTTTTCCAAACTTGTTTGTAAGTCAAAACCTCCTAGGGGAGAGCCCTTATTTGAGTTCCTATTAGTAATCACACTAGATACTTTCCACAATATTATGCCAATATCAGTTCCTTTATGGAGTCAAACAAAGAATGAAGAAGACATGTGAAAGTACAATTACGACTAGGAAATAATCAGTATCAACATATGCAATAAGCAATGTCCAAGATCATCGAACATGATACCAAAATTTGGGATATATTATGCAATTCAATCATGTCTTTAATGCCATTTATCTATGCTCCCTAATATTGATGATCAGCCCTTGAAACAATGTTTGACAAGTGCATGTGCATGGATAAATAGGCCAAATTTGAGTATTATATCAACATCTAACATTCACCTTTAGGTATGATATGAAATGGTAGTATATCAAAATTAAGTTGTTTGAGAAATATTGCCAAATTCGTCACATATGCAACATTATATCAGTATGAAAATAGTATGACAGTATAGTTCAATAGAAGTACTTGGAAAGATGTAAAAGAATGATTTTATGCAATTGCAACACACCACACCTCTTTCACTTCTTTATCATATATGCTAGCAATGTATGTATGCATTAATTAATATGTTTCAGGTCCGTATGTGTGCTAAAATGATGTAGTTTCAGACTGTATGTAATGTATATCATATGTCTTATTTATGATAGATCCTGAGTCCCTTATAGCATGCAACAAGATGCAAGGGAAAACTAATTCTGTGAAATGTTTGTATAAGTATTTCAAAGGAAAGAAGAGAGGTCTGCACTTTATTAGTAACCTTGAGGAAGGTTTGAGGACAACCCTAATGGTTATTATAACAACTGAAAGGGTTGTCAATTAAATTCTAGGGAACACCCACTAAGGTGGAACTTGAGGACTTATAGGCCTAGGTCATGGCTTTGTAAGGAGGACTGAGGGAACGTTTAGGGATAGTCTGCAAATGAAATTGCAGACTATTTATTGTGTGAATAGGGTTGTAACATTATGTAATAACACATATAAGAAGGGCATAGGGCCAATGTGAGAAGACCAAGGGTGTTTAGATACTAAAGGTTTGGTGTCGAGGACTGAATAGGGCTGAACATGATCGAAAAGGAAGTGTATGTTAGGTTTTAGGGAAGAATTAGGACCTTTTAGGGAAAAATTGAGATTTTGGGATTTTTTTGTATTTTTAGCACTCCCTATAATTCCTCCTTAGGGATTTTAGGGATATAGGTTTTGGGCCAAAATTTTAGAAAAGGAGGACGAAATTTCACGGAGTCCAAAAAATGCAAAAAAGGTATTTATTTTTTATTTTTAGGGTTTTCATCATAAAATTGAAGACATAAATTTAACCTCAAACTAATCCTAAACTAAACCTAGAACTAGGTTATTTTTAGAAGAGAAAAGGTGTGAAAACCAAGGGAAACCATACGCTAGCAAAAGACCCACCCAACCTAGGGATTCTAGGGAGGATGGCTAACCTCGTGAGGAAGGGTTCCCAAGTCAAGCAACTAGCCTAGAGAAACTAAGGAGAAACCATAGGGCACCCTCACAAGGAGATGTGCCTCAACTTCTTAAGGTGACAAGAAGGAAGGTAATGGCCCATCCTAGGGAAAAGTGAAGCTCTAGGGATACCACTAATACTTGAACATGCACATCCACCAACATCCAAACAAAAAGGTAAGAATCCTGAACTCTTCATGCTCGTGTTTGTCCAATAAACCAAAGCATCACCAAAAATAGAGATTCACCAAATATTTACTAGAAAATAGCTTCCAATAATGAGAAAAATTCCTCAAGAGGAGCGCATCCATCCAAAGAAACCCTAATAGGGGTAATACAAGTGCATAATGTATTATCCCATAAGTTTTGTTTTTTAAATCAAAGTGAGGATATCTATTTATATGATCTCACACACACTTTTTTAAAATATCCATGCCTACATGCCTTAAAATAAGTCAATTTCATATTATAAAATGTCAACTTAAAATTATAAGAAATAATAATAAAAAATGGCCTAAAGTAGGCTCAAGGTAGGATACCAGGGTTATTTGTACCCCCATGTGCCAAAACATGCTGAAATAAGTGAATCACTTTGAACGAAAGGCTAGAGTGATAAGGAGGGAGGGACTCATACCCCATCTAGCCCCTAGAATTCTATAAAATCCCTCAACGCCCTCCTCAAAGCATGAAAAGACCTAGCATGGAAGGTTCCTTTCCTTTGAGGAAGTAAGTCTAGGGAGAGCAGGAATCCATTGACTCAAGGTCCAGGAGGGTGTCCAAAGTGGATGTGAATGAAGAAGAGTGGCTTGTAGCTGAGGCAGAGGCCACTAGAGCACATAAAAAGGATATGGAGCCATGTGATGTAGTGGTCAAACCCTAAGGGCCCCGAACACCAACCCTGATATTAAAAACCCTTATAAAGGGTATTCAGCAATGCCATTAAGCTATATTACACCCATGGGACGACTAAAGGTCCTAAACATGATGACCATTGCTCAATATCACCCATCTTGGTCGAAAATGTTGGCCCTCTCTTCCTCGAGTACACTTGAAGGTGTGTTGGGTACATGTGCAACATAACACCAGATCCAACTACGGGATGAGTTCTGTTCCAGGGAGTGCTCGAGAACCTGTGAATCTACTGGTACATGCATACCTACACACATATCAAGTGTCTGATAGGATTGTTAACACAAAAAATGGTTCAACTAGCTCTACATGGTGTAAACCACATACATACATATTTTTCCTACCATTGTTTCCTCATTTTTGACCTCCACAACTATGGTTTAACCTTATTCTCTCTCAAAAAGCTCAAAAAATATCAAAAAGGGCCTAAAAAACCAACAAAAAGGGTTAAAAATCTCACCAAAGGGCGGAAAACCTTAAAAGGGATAAAAACACAAAAAATGGCTTAAAAACTCATGAAAGGGCTTAAAACCCTAAATGGGGTTCCAAAACCCTAAAAGAGAGAAAAGGACAAAAAAAACTATAAAATAGTGTGGAGATCTCCATCACAATATTCACTTATTCCTTCTCCCATTATTCTATTTTCAGGAGTACCATGAGAAACCATTATTCTCAAAGTACTCACCTATTTTTTCCAATCATTCCATAGCCCCACCATCTCCCATCTAGTACGTTGAGGCATCCTTCATACTAACCATCTTGTGGAGAGGCAACCCATTTCCAAGTTTGGGGCACGGTGGCCCATTTTCAAGAAAAAGAAAAGGTATACTTGTCATATTTTCGTTTATTTAGTTTAGTTGCAGTTGCTTACTAGTTTTTTGTTTACTAATATTTTGTTTGCTGTATCTTTCCATCACGAAATCTACCCTTTTGTCCCATTGAAGGAAGCGAGGTTCTTTTGCACGTAGCAAGGGTGAAAACCCTGCTACAATTTTAGAAACCATACCAGCTGATCCCAAGGATACTTCTTTTGTAGGTGTTTATTTTATTTCTGCTCATAGTCGTCACTGATTGGAACCTCATGTGGTCAATTAGAATATGTACGGCACCAGTTGCTGCCCCTATCAGCCTCTGTCAACCTCCTTTATTAAATTTTTCCAATTTCGGTCGGCATCGCGCATTTTGGGCCGAAACCCGCTACCTAGTCACGCCTTTTGGGCTGGAACCCATGACCTAGGTCACGAATTTACCCTCATAAAATATGACTTGTATTCTAGGGAAACATCATGCTTGTTTTGCAGTTCAATAGCGACCCAGTCACCTATGTTTGGCCTGTTTGAGCGACCCAGTTGCGACTGTCCAACATTTAAAAGAGACCTATTTTGTTCTGAGCCCAGTAAGCTCTTTTTTACCTATTCGATTGACCCAGTCACAGTTGTTTACCTGTCACATGTGAACTATCTATTTATAAGTTTATTTCTACAATTTACATTTCCGTATTGCATTTTAAAATTTGGAAATTAACACACATATTTAGCCCCTCCTCCTCTACTCGGTGATCACCCTCCATGGTCTTCTGAGATATGACGGGGGGTTGAGTAAGTTTAGTAATAGGAACCCACTTTATTATTGTTCCCTTCAATTAAAAAAAAGTGACTTCAGAGGCTACAAGTAGTGGATATCATTGGGGGTCTCACGACATTCCCATCCTCGTTGAGCACCGGGAACTTGAGGTTTGACCTGTGGATCTACTGGTGGACTTTTTTTCACTTGGTTGAGAGCCTAGCACTCCCTCTTTGATGTGAATAATATGGATTTTTGGTATTCACACTACTGGTTTGCAAGCATTATAGTTAGTCACCCATTTTCAAACCCTTGTTTGTCTTGCTTCTTGTTTCTGATTTGTTTTTACCTTTTAGTCCTGCTTTGGTACAACCCTTTGCTTGTTTGTTGTGGGAAATTCTTTTTTATGTGTATATTTCATATTGGAAAGTAAAAGTAACAATTTCATACACAAGTGCACACAATCACACCAAATAATAAACAAAACTTGGTTCATGACCCTAAGCAAAACCTTAAAAGTAACAAAATTTACTTAATAACATTTTCGGTTTGGGACATAAGTCTCGCCTGCAACAACTGTGAGAAGTTCTTGGTATTTTACATAAAACTAATTATGAGGAGTACCACAGTAACCCCAAAGTGGATGGCCAATGAGAGGAATTGCTAAGCGAACCGGGAAACGACCCCCACCAGATTGAATAGATACCCACCTGTGAGGAAAAAACCAAACCGTTGTCTTCTGGAAGTCTTGGTGGCCAAGTGACTTCTTTTGAGCCAATAGGTAGCCAATTTAAAACAGGCTCCAAAATTCATTACCATTTACTACAATAATGCACCATTGCTTCACCACAATTTTCCTCTCGACTTATGGGGCACTCCCCTCAGTTTGGTTCTTTAGACCACCACTGTCGAGGTCCCCTTAGACAACCTTCCTCACCTTTAGAAGGACATAATACCTCTGATTCAGATTCATATTCCTACCAATCCAAGCCCAATTTGTTTACTTCCCCATCTAGCTCCATGGTTGGCATACTTCTTGATCCCTTCCAAGGAGGGATAGTTGACAGAGGACCCACATCCTTGCCACCAATTGTCATGGTTATCCCTGCCAGTGGTCCCAACACCACTGTTCATGTTGTTATAGTTGTGCTACACACTAGTAGTGGCCTCGCACCAACTATCACAGTTCCTACTGTGCCACCTTATATACCTGTGGGAAGTGTCCCTTCCACAAACATTTCGACTATCCCTATTATGGGAGTTCAACCTAACATACCCCCAGCCATGCATGGACTTAAAAATATTGCAAACTCTAGCACCATTGTCAGCCCATCCTAAGATAACCTTGGCTCTAACCTACCATTTATGGCTGTGATTAACTTGACAGATCTGGCTAGGCTAACGAATGACCCCATCAGTCATCAACCCCATTAGCCTCCCATGCCAACTAAAATTCCTTGATACATCCCAAAGTTTGAGGGAAAGGTGGGAGAGGACCCCCCAAAACCATATCATGACCTTCCACCTATGGTGTTCCTCAAAAAACATTGTGGATGACTTAGTCAATCTTAGGCTATTACAGTGCACACTTACATGTGCTACTCCAAAATGGTACATTGAAATACCACCTACCTCCTATCCTTATTTCTACTCCCTTGCATCCATATTCCTCCAATAATTTCAACTACCCATTCAATATGATGAGGGAGTGGAGATCCTTCTATCCTGACATCATAACACAGCTACTCACATCACCAAACACATCCATGAGTGGCGGAGATGCGGTAGCTTGTGCAATATCTAACTAGATGACATGATATTCCTAGACTGGTTTCTAAGAACCTTTCTCCTAGATATAGCCAAGGACGTCGCCTTCGAGTGGCCCCAAACTTAGGGGGAGGCCATATGAAAGGCCCAATAGTTTGATTTAATCTACGCCCATTTTGGGTACTTATATACCATCATTCCAGATGCTTCTCGTGTCGGAACCTCCCATCACAATACCCCAAGGGAATCCATCGCGATACCCCAGGGGAATCCCATGCTGCAGATGGTATCATCGGCTCTATCTCACAACACCCTCAGTAATATGTGGAACCCCCTATGATGCCAGCACACCCAGGAAACACCCATAATGTTGCATAACCAAACCACGCCCCCGACTACTCACGGATGATGGCTCAGTCTGGAGCCTCCTCCTCATATGCACACCTCGCACCCAATCAACATGCCCATGGTCCGACTTGTTCATCACAGTCATACTTGATCCAAATAGCCGTATTTGTAGCCCCTCCCACTCCTCCAGTGTATTACGAACCACCAATGAAACAAGCTCCGACTCCGGCCCCATCCCCTCCTGTTTCCACAAGACAGGTTTTTTCTCAGCAAAATATTAACAACCCACCTGCCCCTAATAACCATCAAGGAAATGGTAAGAAGAAAAAGGTAACAATAAACCCCAAGGAGGCAGCCAACAACCTAACCCCCCCAACAATAATAGTGCCAATCCACCAGCACACAACCCCCAACATCCTGGCTGACCGACAAAGAACCCATAGTTACAGAACAACAATCTGTGTGCCCTATGTAACACCTTCAGTCACTATATGAATATATGCCCTCACATTGCTCGTGCACTATAGTCTCTCCAAAATGAGGCTCAGTAAGGTGCCAATGCTGCGGCCCAGGCTCAGCCGAACCTAGCACCACCAGGTCTTCTGCCCATGGTGCTCCAAAATCCACTACCACTCCAAGGATTTGTTGCCACCGCACCCTTGGCCCCACCTGCTCCCACAAATAATACATCTCTCCTAGTCCCTGCCATGACTCCGCCTATATAGATGTGTGTCCATCACCTGATGACACTATCAACCAAAGAATTCAACCTACAGACCATGTGAAAACAGTACGGCTCCACCGTAGGAACCACTGACCCATCAATGACATCCACTTCTAACAATTCCAGCGTGCCCCTCCACTTACATACACCCCCCACTAATGGGGTGTCCAGAGGTCCACGGTTTCCTATATGACGTATCACCAACAACGCAACTGCTCGAGATGCCATGAATTATAGCATCGTTGATGACTTTTCCCAATCACCTACAACTAGGTATTCTCTAGAGGTGCTCAAAACTTTCCCAATGTAGTGGAAAGTGTTGTTATCCACTTTAGGTGTCATTGATCCCTCCGATTCCATATTAATCACGTTTGATCTAGACCAAGGAGAACCCAGAATGCCATCCACCATCACCTTCCAGGTTCCAATTTCAATTCAAAATTTGGTTGTGCACCATTGTATCGTTGATGAAGGGGAATCAACCTTTTTTATGTCAACTTTTTTCTGGCAGAAACTTGGATCCCTGACCCTCCAACCATCCACTACCGCACTTCGCAGCTACGATGGGAGCTCCGCCAAGGTCAAGATAATTCTTCTGAATGTTCCTATTTCATTAGTCAGTAAAACAATTTTAATTGACATCAAGGTTATTAATGCCAAACTTGATTATAACCTACTCCTTAGACATAGCTACATATATGCAATGAGACCCATGGCATCCACTGTCTTTCGACTCCTCATGTTCCCTCGTGATAGAAAGCCCATGACAGTTGATCAGTTAACTTAATACGATCCCCAAGGACCAGCCACAATGAAACATGTCATCCCTACCATTGATACTACCATCGATAACATTTCCACCCATCCTTATCTGTGGTAGGACCAGGATTGTTTTCCGAAGCTCCTATGGAAAACACCTTTCCATCTTTTCCACCTCCAACTGCATCGATTGACACAACCCAGTTATGTACTATTTCATCCAGTACCATCCCAACCACACCACAAAATCAGTCGCAAACCCAACCTCTATCACCCAGGAATTATTGGGGTTCTTTCCCAATCCACATGATTTCTTTCTTGTTCCCACCATACGGCATCATGAGTAAGCCTGTTATGGCTGCTCTAAATTTACCAAATTTTATGTTGGGGATTCTTGTGTGGTTCCTTGATCCACCTACCCCACCTTTGATGCCTTAGGTTTTTTTTACTCCCATCCAACCAATCGCGGTAGAGTCATGCCCTCCTTTGGGCCCATCAAACACACCTTCTTCCCCCAAACCTGCCCCTCCTATCCCAAAGAATACTGGGGAAAATTCCTCTAAAGTAGCAACTAAGCCTCGACCGACTCCACCTTGTGCTTTGTGCGATGTCCATGGTAATGCATCTCATAAATTCCCAGAGATACCTATCCTGCACACACACATAGATGCTATGGATATAGCCAATGGCACTCCAGTAGTCATCATCTCAACTCCTCCAGTGGTAAAGAACAAGTCTTTATGGACCAACCATTCGTGCGTGATTTGTGGTTCATACGTCAACTATTTGCACCATTACCCAGACTTGTCTGAGTATCGGTCTGTCCTTCACAACCTTCGGAAACACTCTCGTGAGTCCAAAATCACCGAGATTGACCCTCTAGATTCCTCCTCCAACACCAACACCATTTACATGGTCTCTACTTCCATTAGTCCTACCTTCTGGTTGACTACGGGAAATCCACCTGATCTATCCCGACACCACTTTCGCGATGACGAGGAGATCGTCAAAACCACCACCAGTTTTAACCCATTTCAATTAGCCCATGGCTTTGAGTCATTTTTTCCCATTGAATGCCAAATTACTCCCCCACTTACTTTGCGCCAATTGTAGAGTCTCCAAGGCAAAACCAATTTCCTTCGTAGGAGGTCCTATTCCTTAGTCGCTCACCATGCAGTACTTGGGGCATAATTTTTTTTTTACATCATTTTTACCACAAGTCGGTGACCCCCCTCTAGTGTTTTCTCCACATCTACTCGCAATGATTCCATTCTAGAGCTCCATCACATCATTTTCATGTGAGAACGTAGATATAACCCCTGCTCATGCATCACTGATAGACCACTAGAGGGTGCGGTCCCATGTCTACACATGCACATAATATGTTGCACATATGATATAGCTACCACCATTATAGCATACCATCGAGTCTCTAGACCTCTACTAGAGTTCGAGGCATCTCTAATATTTCCCTGGTTGTCCATGATGACGTATGGATCATCCTCTATAAGCATAGATAGCTGCCACCACTATGGAAAATTCTCCCGGGTAATAGTGATACCATAAGTATCACTATTATACTAGTAAAGCAAGCTGAATCACTGTGATCATGCTTATCCTTATAGGTAAACCAGTATTACTAGCTAGTACTAATACAACCGTTATGACTAACCTAATAGCTATGATTATGCTTATACCTATTAAGCTCCATGTTTCACTGCTTTATACTTATTACATGGGAATCATACTATACATACTAGTGTAATAGCAATGACCATATTCATTCTAATTACAGCAGTATAATTGATGTACTATTACCATATGTTCTATGAATAAGAGTATACAGCTTATTGTAGATGTAATGGATTACGATGATGTATCATATGTACTGAGTGTTAGATGTACTAAGCATTCCATAAGAAACAAATGTTCCAACTATGACATATGGAGTAGATGTGAATATCAAGCTCAATCATTACAGATCTATTAGCTAAACCATAGTTAGTGCTATACTTAAGCTTATTGAATAGAGATAGATAGTGATAGGTTTGGTCTGTTGTTATAAGTACTCTGATCTGGTTATGTACATGGTAATACATGTTTTGTAATTACTTTAATACTTGGATTCAGGTTAGGCTTATTGATAGGTCATAACACCTTGTATTAGTGGCATATGATTAATATGTGGCTATCTTCTTACGATTAAAACATATTAGTATCCTAGTTAGTAGGATTCCCATTAGATAGAATGACTAATATTACTATAGATGCCAAGTTTTCTCAGTTCCAGATCATAGATTGACGAGTGACCATGGAGAACATAGACAAGCGTATAGGCTGGTTACCTAAAACGACAGTTATAACACATGGATCAGCTTGCACACAGGTCACACAAGCATATCCATAAGAAGAGAGTAAGCATGATGTTCAACCTTCGATATGAGTATAATGACGGTAATAGTACACCTTAAGAGTAAGCTTTATTAGACCAGTGTAATGATGTTGTGAATATGTAGCTCCATATCCTGTTGCTAACACTTGTGATTACACATATGATGTTTTATAATAACTATTAAGCACCATATTATATATAAGGATATAGCAAACATTTACCGAGTACTTTGACCTTTAGAGACCTGTAGCTTAAACGTATCCATATAGAGAAGTACTACATGTTATCTTCTCAATAAAGGTGAAGTATTGATTACGGTTATGCTTGGATCGGGTTCATGTTTAAAGATATTACCACATTAATGGGATTCATTGACTCCAACTATGCCAGTAATGAACACTGTTACAACTTGTTATGGATTCTACTCTATTATGATTGATTCTACTTTATTACGGATATAATATTATGTATACTTATATGGAAGAGTAGTAATGAGTCTCGCCATTGTAACATATATTACTAGTATTACCTATGTCAAGTATGTATTACTTATACTTATACCGAGATCATTATACTGATAGCTTGATTACCAGCTTCATCATATCTAAGATGCTTAGAACTAATCCCGTCTATTCAAATATGTTACTCCTTGTAAGCTTTATTTAAACATATCATATACTGTCCAATGTGTTTAATTAACGTAATAAAAGCTTCTCTATTCTAACTAGTGTTCACTAATATAGCTAGTATTGATTAACCATGGGAATAATAGAGATAGAGTATTTAGTATAATGTAAGAAATATCAATAGAACCAGTAGTAAGTAGTTATAGAGAAACAAGTGTTGCTTACTTTACCTAATTAAATCACTATAATTACGAACTAGTAGAAGTTTCAAGTTTATAGAAAGAAGAGCTTCCATTTTGTATTGCTGGGACTGTAACTAAGTAGTAACCAATAAACACTATGACTCTAACTAAGCAGTTACTCTACATGATCTTGTAAGCTTATATGAACCATTACCTTTACTGGATATGAGTTGTTACCATTGTATAGGATGAGTACAACCTTGATAGGTGATCATTAATTACAGATATACAGTATCTTACTTGTGGCTTACTTAAGCTTAGTGACCAGTAAGTATAGACATAATCAATAAGCTCTAGTTATGGAGAGATCTAGTAAGTAAGCTTTATTACCCTTACCCTGTGGTTAAAGTTGTGATAATCATCCCATGTACCACTGATTATGTAATAAAGGTGAGCTCTATTAGACTTAGAGTACTAGTAATGAGCTTATATGACATATGTTTCCGTATTCAATCAAACTAGTATGAAACCAATGTGTTCGATCTCTTATGGTAACTAGTTCAACTAGCACACATAGCTTAGATTAGCTGTACTTGTTCAAAGAGTTAAGTGTAATCAATTACGTAAATAAGGTAAGTAAACATATAATCACAGTGATTTCACTATTGGTAATACAAGAGCTTGTTGTAATCACTTGGTTAATTGTACACAATACAGTATCTATTAAGGGCATTGTGTTTCTAACATACTAGTAAGCATAACTATTACCATAACTAATGAAGTAACTATTACCATAACTAATGAGGCATTTAGTTCATATGACTGATTGATTACTGTTATATCAATATCAAGACTAAGCAGCACTAGTATGATAAAGAGCATATAGAATGAGACCCATGATTCCCTTACTCATTATGTATGTCATATTAATGATGTCATATTAATGGAAGTAACTTGTTAGGCATATAACGTGTATAGAGTCTAAGGGTAATCAGTATAAGATCACTACTAGTGTAATCAGTATTAAATAATTATACCACATCTATAATAAGATAAGCATATCTGTAATAAATAAAGCTCGATACTAGTATTCATACCCAATATCAAAAGCATGGGATTAGTAGTATACCATATGTGAGAGGGTACTTGGTATTCAGAACACTAGTTACCTATAATGTCAGTGATTCGATAATCATGCTTACTTAACTTGAGCTTAAGCTGTATAAGGTAACACTAACTAATACGAATGTTCATAACACAACTACTTATACCATAAAGTTACAAGTTGGATAAGTAAGAGATCACTAACAAGAAGCTTCATAAGTAACAAGAAGAGTTATATAACCATTGCTATGATTAATGATAAGGGTCTAAGCTCTACATGCTTATAGATACCTTGTTATAATAGAAAACATTATAGGTGATAAGGAACTTACATGGATTTATTACTACTAGTTTATGAGCATTCCACTATCTTAGCTTTAGTAATAGAAGAAGAACACTTATGGTAATTACTGATATACTTAGGATATGACACTTTATATAGGTAATAAAGTAATCATAACAAGATCGAATCCCATTAAGTACTATGATGAATAAAGAGCAGTATTCAAGCCTAATTACTGATATTGCTCAGATCTTAGCTATAGATAATTCCATAATATGTACAGGTATGAACACATGGCCATAAATAGGTGTAAATGACTAAACACACTTACTGTAATAGATATAGATATGCAATACATAAGCTTAGCTCATTACATAGGTTAAGGTTAGTTAGCTTCATTACCTTGGATTCATAGAACCATGTGTACTCATTCGTTACCCATTAGCTTTATACTAATAATTGCACTTGCTTTATAAATATATAGAAATCATAGTAATAAGAGTAATACACACCATTCTGTAAACTAGTACAGCTTAAGTACTAAGGATAACTAGTACAACTATGTAATTTCTTATGGTAATACTTATGATTCTTTACCCGAACGCTTTTATAATATAACTGTTCCAATGAAACCAGTCATGTTAGTTATACAAGTCATATACGTTTGATCATTCAACTAAGAGTTATACTTGATGTAACTTATCTCAATTAGCTCGTAATAATGGTCTTACTTCACACTTCATCTATTACTGATAAGAAAGGGTGTTGTATTCCCTTATGTTTACCTTATAGTAATTACTTAGCTTACTACTAGTTATCCCTTTGATTACCTAGCTTATTCAACTCGATATGCTAGTTCAACATGTAGTAAGTAGATCCATAATGAATAAGGGTAAGTAATCTCCATAATAAGATGAGTACTGATCAGGTGAGGTTAAGCTTAGACTGTAATGACACTAGTTAGATAAACAAGGTGAATTAGAACTACAACCCTAATTATACTAGTATTGTTATATCAGTGAAAAAAGATGCTTTAGTGTGTTTACTCTGAGTAAGCTATGGAAAACATAGACCCTAATAACTATGATACTAGCTTCATGTTCATACTAGTTACATCTCTACTGTATTATGTAAGTGTACTCTATGCACTCAATCCAACAAGCCTAAATAAAGTATCAGTGTAACATTGAGCTAATACAATAATCATAAGGAATCAACATGTGTAACTATGAATAGGTTATGACCACTTTTTATTAAGCTTTCAATCCTTTCTTCACCCTGCTCACTCCTTCCCCTCATACCTCAGGAAAGTCCCTCTCCTTTTAGTCGAGCAGCTCCACCCCTCTCCTTTTAGTCGAGAGGCTCCGCCCTCTCCCCCCTATCTAGGATAATCGCCCTTATTTATTTCCTATTTGAAAAAAAGTTTTCATTGATTTATTACTCTCAAGAGGGTGGAATGTAAGGCTGGAAGAAAGTACAGACCTCCAACGGTACACCTCTATGTTCAGTCAGAACATCACATACCTCTAATTAATATTAGAGCTTAAGAAGAGGCGAAGCGCACCTATGGAGGAAAGAGTACAAGTAAATAAAATAAACTATAATGAGGAGGATGACAGGAGATCAGGGAGCAGGGGCTGCTTCAGTATATTACCGCCGGTTCGATCTCGGCTGATCTTGGTAGTCGTCTAGGGTCACTACTTCCACTGAGTAAACTTAGATGGCTAGCTTATATACTTACGATGCTACTGCTTAGCTACTGCTTAAGAAACTAGCTATGGATCCGTATCTTTTGCTGGGTAGTAACCTAGTGTGTTTGGGTCATCTACTGTTATTGGTGCTACTTATGCTGGACCGACTGATGCCTTTGGTGTTGTGCTAACTTCTGGCTATGATGCTTCTATCTTAGCTACTGGTCCTACTAGTGGGTCTTCTTTAAAGGCTTAATTCTCCACGGTAATATCATATGTTAAATAAGGATTTCACTTGGACTTCACTCTAGGGATATAGAAAATTGCAAACTTCTCCATGTAAATATAATACGTTAATAAGGTCTCTATGCAATGCAAGCTAGTCTAGTAACTTTACTCTACTACCCATACTGAAGCTTATATCATCATCAGCCAATGCGCCAAGAGGAAGGGTTGTTGTACCTGGATCAGAATGGAAGGAAGGCGGCCGTTTATTACGCCTGAAGGGGGATCACGAGGTCTTGGGTATTTTTCCTTAAAACTTGTTCAAATCGCTACTTTAAGAAATTTGTGCCACATATTGTGTCTATTATCCTAAAAGTGTGGCCCTGGGTGATACCCTCCCCCATTGGAAGAGTCATCCCCTTATGGCTGCAACAATTTATACTGCTGAGGTTCTTTTTATTTTACAAGCAACTGCGAGTTATTTCTTTTTGGCCTATCGTGTTTACCTGCTTTTGGGAACTACTGCCTTAAATACTTTCACCCAAGTCTCAATACTTCCTTTGCTTTACCAAGAAGGAGACTCCAGATAGCTCTTACCGAGAAGGAAAAGCAATCTCTCTACCACTTATTTATGCGTATCGCATGCTTACTGTAGAAATTCAGGCCTGCAGTAGATTAATTTCACTCACAGCAATTAACAATTGATCATGCAAATTATCAACAATGGAGACTGAATATGGAGCTGTAACACAAAATTATATTAACTGAGTGTACAATAGCCAACCCTGTAATAACATAGGCTGCTGAATATATAGAATACATGAGCAAATCGAATGCATGAGGAAGCATCCAAATCTAGCATAAAGCAGGCTTACCCAAAATAGGCAAATCCCCCATAGGTGTAAAAAGCTGATCCCAAATCTATCAAGGACCCCACGAATTAGCAAGGGTGCATGGGCAAGCTAAAGAGTGGTCAAATGGCATCTCATACATGCAAAAGCATGGAGGAATGAGTGGAGGAGGAAGAGGCAACAAAGCTGATTCACCTCACCTAGTCTTGCTTTCCTATGTGCCTTAAAACACTGAAAAAGCAGGGAATAAAGAAGAAAAAGAAGATGGGCGCCTAGGAGGCCAGGAATAAAGCATATTTGATTCCTAAAGCTCTCAAGGGCGCTACATGAGTCAAAGATGGCAAGTTTGACCTCTATGGATAGGCAATTAGCAACTTGCACATGGTGGGACTCATGTACTAGGAAAATAAGACAAAATAAATGAAATAATGTCTAAGTGGGTAAATACTATGGGTTGATTATTCTAACACTTGCCACCCCTTGATGACCTACCACCTCTGCTTACTACTACCTCCACCACTGATTATCTACGCCTATCTATTTACCACCCACTTACTTCCCATTCTCTCACTATTGCTGGATAACATGAAAGTTGCTGGATGGATGGATGGTAGTGTCAAGTAGTCAAGGACTTTTCAGGGCTTCCCATGTTCCTACAGGATAGTTGAGTAGCCAATAGGGTTTCCATTTAGCTGAGATCATTGAACTGCCGGATGGAAATCAGATAGCCTTGTTGGGATGGGATTGGGATGGCATTTATTGATGGATTTATGGTAAACCTTACCCCTCTCATTACTACCGCCTTCAACCCAGGAGCATGGGGTTAGCCCTAACCCATTGATGTCATGAAGCCAGCCAAGATAGAGGGGCTGGTTACCTTTAGCAGAGAGAGATCATGTGGAACTGTTCGCACCTTGGATTTCTTCTCAACAGTCTATTGAGCTTTAGTTCCATGGCCTCTAACAGGAAGTTAGTCTCGCCCTTACTGCTTTAGCTAAAGTCCGTCTCTCAATATGAATAAAAACCTATTACTAACTAAAGCTGAGATCCTAGAACTTCCCACTGGATTGAGTAACTAAAGCCCAAACTTATGAGACACAGCTGGATGATCAATTCAACAAGGGGAGAACCTTTCATAGCTTACCTTGCTCCCCACACTTTCCCGTTGGATAACATGGCTGGCTGGCTGGATATGGATGGATCGAGATTCTAGGGATGAGGTTAAGTGTGAGGTTAAGGACTGAATTATGTTCCTTCCCATCGTTCCCACCAGAAGAGAAAAATACAAGTTCCCAACAGAAGGAGTACATAAAACAACCCTGGCACGGCACACAGCGGGTACGGCACTATGATCAACACTGTGTGGTGGGGTCACATGTGAGTTATACCATCACACCAAGATAGATTTACTACAGCTTTTTACATATGTAATTATACATTTTGAGTATTGCATGCAAATGGAATAATTTCATTTTAGCGCGTTTAAAACCATCGACTAGGGGTGGAAAAGCTAGGAGAAATAAATTGATGCTTGCTGGGAGAATGAATCCCGGCTTTATGCTTGCCTCTTAGCTTATCTCGCTTGCTTTGAGGCTAGCCTGGCTGCTTACTGGCTTCTCATTGTTACTTGTAGGCATTGTTACCTGCTTCGAGAGTTGTTGGATAGCAGACTTTGTTACTGGCTAATTATATAACTGCTGGATGGTCCAAGACACTCCGAGCGGGATAGGAGAGAGAGAGAAAAAACCAATCGGTGGAATGCTTTTACTTATCGTAATTATTACTGGATATATTTGAAACCCCGGCTGTGGTGCTCATATCGACAAGAAAGGGCACCGATTTCTTTATTGAAACCAATTACATATGATCAGTGAACCGAAAGGACACAGTGAACCTAAAGTGCACAGGAAAGATGAAACCATAGTGAGTCTAGAAAAATAGTTCACAACATGCATAGAATGTATGGAACACTAAATTCCTACCTGAAATGACGAAAGCTGATTTAAATATCTCTTGCTACTTACTGGGAGAACCCGAAGCTGGTTGTTGAAACCAAGGCTGGTCCAATCTGGCTGTGAGATTAACCAAGGATTTTTTGAGCTTACTGGATACCAAACAACTCCATTAACTCCAACAACTCCAACCAGTTATTGTGCTTACTCATTTTCTTTCTTGCTGCTTGCTTTTCTTACTTGATTCTTACTTGACATATTTTCTTACTGCTTGCTGGAACAAGAACCCCATGCAGGCTGGGACAAAAAATGAATGAACGGCCTAGTCCAAGAAAGAAATAAGAAACGACGGGCTAGGAAAGAGAAGAAAATGAACTGGTGACATGCTTTTACTTACGTGATTATGAAGAGATTGAAATCCTCGGATGTGGCTTAACGCTTGGGTCGACAAGAGCTTGATTTTCAAATTGATTTTTCACCTACCAGGTCAGGTGCAGGAACAATGTTTGGTTGGAAAATCAAGCAAGCGGACTGGAAAGGCTTTAACTTGAACTCTAAGGTAGGCAGCGCATACCTGCGGCAAGTGACTTAGACTGAACTAAGGCAAGAAGGCCAGACTAAGCTAGTCCAGTAAAGAGGGGGAAGAAAGTGACTAGATGATAGTCCAAGAGACGGAGCGCTTCAGTCTAGGCTAGTTCTAAGGAAATAGACTAAGACTCTACGGCAAGACCGGAAACAGACTCAAGAACATGAACACTTAAGGCTAAGCTAATTATAGTACCTTACACCTTAAGATTTGGACTAATACTAAGTCCATACCTACGACTAGTGACCGGCAAGTCATAAGACTAAGGCTCTAAGGGGGCCAAAAAGGAAATTAAGGATTTAACTAGGCTAATTGACATGGAATAATCAATGGACTAGGCCACTAGGAGGGAAAGCACTCTATGTCTAGAGGGAGAGATTCTTCTAAGGTAGCTCAGGGATTCGCTCTAGCTCTGAGAAGTAAGGAAGGTTTCTTGGGGATCTCATAATGGTGGACCTAGAATAGTGCTAGTAGTAGGCACTCTATGGCACTATAAGAGTCTCAATTCATGTACTGGAATTCTATTCATTCTTAGAGCAAGTCCTATAAGTTACAGACTATAGTAGTTATTATAGGAAGCTAATAGTACAGACTCTTGTAGTTCGGAAACAGCTTAAGACTAAGGCAAGTAATAAAAAAGTCTTTACTCACGTTCACTCTACTCTTTTGACAAGAATGATTATGAGTACTTTGTAGAGGCTCAGGGGATACAAACAAACAAATGGTATGGACTTTACCTTACCTGGAAAGTTTCACTGTAGCTCTTAGAAGTAACTTATCTTAATACGTCCCAGTGATATGGAAATCCCATGACAGTTGATCAGTTAACTAAATACGATCCCCAAGGACTAGACACAATGAAACATGTCATCCCTACCATTGATACTACCATCGATAACATTTCCACCCATCCTTATCTGTGGTAGGACCAAGATTGTTTTCCGAAGCGCCTATGGAAAAAACCTTTCCGTCTTTTCCACCTCCAACTGCATCGATTGACACAACCCAGTTATGTACTATTTCATCCAGTACCATCCCAACCACACCACAAAATCAGTCGCAACCCCAACCTCTATCACCTAGGAATTATTGGGGTTCTTTCCCAATCCACACGATTCCTTTCTTGTTCCCACCATCCGGCATCATGAGTAAGCCTGTTATGGCTGCTCTAAATTTACCAAATTTTATGTTGGGGATTCTTGTGTGGTTCCTTGATCCACCTACCCCACCTCCGATGCCTTAGGTTTTTTTTACTCCCATCCAACCAATCGCGATAGAGTCACGCCCTCCTTTGGGCCCATCAAACACACCTTCTTCCCCCAAACCTACCCCTCCTATCCCAAAGAAGACTGGGGAAAATTCCTCTAAAGTAGCAGCTAAGCCTCGACCGACTCCACCTTGTGCTTTGTGCGATGTCCATGGTAATGCATCTCATAAATTCCTAGAGATACCTATCCTGCACACACACATATATGCTATGGATATAGCCGATGGCACTCCAGTAGTCATCATCTCAACTCCTGCAGTGGTAAAGAACAAGTCTTTATGGACCAACCATTCGTGCGTGATTTGTGGTTTATACGTCAACTATTTGCACCATTACCCAGACTTGTCTGAGTATCGATCTATCCTTCACAACCTTCGGAAACACTCTCGTGAGTCCAAAATCACCAAGATTGACCCTCTGGATTCCTCCTCCAACACCAACACCATTTACATGGTCTCTACTTCCATCAGTCCTACCTTCTCGTTGACTACGGGAAATCCACCTGATCTATCCCGACACCACTTTCGTGATGACGAGGAGATCGTCAAAACCACCACCAGTTTTAACCCATTTCAATTAGCCCATGGATTTGAGTCATTTCTTCCCATTGAATTCCAAATTACTCCCCCACTTACTTTGCACCAATTGTAGAGTCTCCAAGGCAAAACCAATTTCCTTCGTCGGAGGTCCTATTCCTTAGTCGCTCACCATGCAGCACTTGGGGCATAATTTTTTTTTTACATCGTTTTTACCACAAGTCGGTGACCCCCATCTAGTGGTTTCTCCACATCTACTCGCAATGATTCCATTCTATAGCTCTACCACATCATTTTCATGTGAGAAGGTAGATATAACCCCTGCTCATTCATCACTGATAGACCACTAGAGGGTGCGGTCCCATGTCTACACATGCACATAATATGTTGCACATATGATATAGCTACCACCATTATAGCATACCATCGAGTCTCTAGACCTCTACTGGAGATCGAGGCATCTCTAATATTTCCCTGGTTGTCCATGATCACGTATGGATCATCCTCTATAAGCATAGATAGCTTCCACCACTATGGAAAATTCTCCCAGGTAACGAGATGAATTGTACTAGATTGACTCCGTCCCTACTTTCTTCAAGCCATTTCTTAGAGTCACTTCTATTTGTGTGCCACCACACCAATCACACCTTGTATGTTGAGCTAGATCTATACCCATAGGCCTCCATTTGGTCTAGGTTTTACCCGTGTACCACTACACCAGGGGAAGCATCACTAGTTGCTAGTTAGAGTCATTCAGAATACATTTGAGACATCGTTCACACCATCGGGTTCAGTTTTCCATCCTTTGTCTTTTTATGAGACCCTTGTCTCGTGCTCACACTATGATTTTCTGGGCCATTTCCTAGAATCCACCTCAATTTGTGTACCATCACGCAAATACCCCCTTATATGTATTGGCATGTTCACGAGCCATTCGCTCCATCCATACTACCATTTTTTACTCCCATCCATCATCTTGCAAGGGGGCCCCATTAGTGTTCTACATTTTATGCTGATCATCCATGTTCACCACATCACCTCTTTCCATATATCAAACACTTCTCCCTTGCTTGATTAACCATTATGGAGTCTCTGTTAAGCTCTTTTCTGACTCTTAAAATAATTAAAAGATCATCGAGTACACTTTCTTCCTTTCACGCTTGTTAAGGTATTTGGAAGGGTGTCTATGTAACCTCGTTTACCTCCTTTTTCAGATTATATAGACTATCATAAGAAAATGATCACCTTGGCACACTCAAGCCAGGAACGATTCCCTCTATACCCTTTTATGCTTTCTCAGTCATTGGGACCACACTTTACAAAAAATATCATCATGGGTTTTCTTTAAGCTCTTTTCCATCCTTCTCATCAAGAAAATATTCCCAAGCAAACTTGCTTTTGTTCATGCTCATAAAAGTATTTGAATGACCGTCGTGTCAGTGTAAGTTTAACCTTTTCCGGCATGATTGGACTACAAACGGTAAAGAAGTCTTCCTTCCCCAAAGGTTGGGAAAGCTCTCTTGCATAGACTTTTATCCTTTTTTCGCACTCTAGAGACTACATATGAAAAAGAGACCACATTGGATTCTTCTTCCTGTTTTCAAAATCTCTAAAAATGAAAACACCATCGAGCATTTACTTTCTCGGGCTCGCAAAAAATTCATGAGATCGTGTCATAACAGTGTCTTTCGACACCACTCTATATTACATTTTGGCAGTTTCCCCCCCATTGGATCACCTTTGTTCAGATTATTTTGCGATGAGTCTTCCTTGGATCCCCTGAATATCATTAGTCCAGTTACCTCCCTTAGTATTTCCCATATGCAATTACACTCCCGATATCACAGCTATGATCCCTCTCCCATGAGTTAGTTTCATTTGCTTCTAGGTCAACCCTACCATATTTACTCTGCACAAAGGAAGTTTGAGTCTCCCATTCTCCCCTGCCCCTGTTCCCCCATTCAGTGTGTCAATCCCCAAATTTTCCCACATATTTGGTTATCCCCCTCACACTTCTGATTAAGGACACATTATCTCCTTAGTCAGTTATAGGTTTCCCTCTGTCGACGACAACACATGTATTCCACATGGTAGACCCAGAGGTCCCTGTATCCTGGTTTCATTAACCTTATTGAAGAGTTCCTTGGACCACTTGAGAAGAGTCATTAGTGCCTCTCGAGATGGCTGTGTCTCACGTGGTCGACTTCATCTACATCATCGCATCATTGAGATTTGTACATGGTATTGTTCCATGCATTATTTGATTGAAGACCTCGGTTGTCACCAGACTCTAGCACATTTGTGAGTCTACTATGGGACCCAGATAGTTTCATGTCCCTTGAGATTTCTGGGTTGTGTTGGAAACAGTGTTCAACAACCCCCAGAGCAGTGCTTCTATATAGCTTCATGGTTCATGCGGCATATTGTACCATTGAGACTTTGACTCTCCGTTAGTGCGTCCCCACATCTATGTAAACTTCTAGATCGAGAAGAGCATCAATTGTGTAGATACTGCATTCCATGAGAATGCCATGGTTCCTATGTATTCGTTCTTCAGATAAGCATTGTATTCAGCCTCTCATTGAGTCCACCATTATGTAATATCAGTTGTATATGTATTGATCGACTCCCATATTTTTTATCCTTGATCCCATTATTTATTCTTTTGACATTGTTACAAGCATGGGTATTCCCGCCTCATCCATATACATGTCACATATTCTTTATATCTCACCCATTGTTTGGAACCAATATTAATACAAAAACCAAAAGATACCATGTCTTGAACGAGGAAGTGCCACTTCTTCATAGGTCTCTCCACTATCCCCATGATCCTATGATGTCTGTCGGCCATACGATGAGCTCCTTCCATCACACACATCAAGGGTCAATATGTTAACACAAAAAATTGCTCAAACAACTCTACATTTCCTAAACCACATACATACATGTTTTTCCTAGCATTTTTCCTCAATTTTGACCCCCACAACTATGGTTAACCTTATTCTCTCTCAAAAAGCTCAAAAAATATCAAAAAGGGCCCAAAAACCCACGAAAATGGTTAAAAAGCTCACAAAAGGCCTAAAAACCCCAAAAAGGGATAAAAACACAAAAAAGGGCTTAAAAACCCACAAAAGGGATTAAAACCCTAAATAGGGTTCTAAAACCATAAAAGAGAGAAAAGGACAAAAAAACTATAAAATACTGTGGAGGTCTCCATCACAAGATTCACTTATTCCTTCTCCCATTATTATATTTTTGTGAGTACCATGAGAAACCACTATTCTCAAATTTCTCACATCCTTTTGCTATTTTTTCCATAGCCCCACCATCTCCTTGTCATATTTTCATTTATTTCATTTAGTTGTAGTTGCTTACCGGTTTTGTGTTTACTAATATTTTGTTTGCTAGAGCTTTCTGTCATGAACTCTACCTTTCTGTCCCATTGACGGAATGGAGGTGATTTTTCCACATAGAAAGGGTGAAAACCATACCATAAGGATTAAAATCATTTAATGATAGACACTTTCGTCCTTCCTTGTTCGTAGAATGAGGGAAAAAACTAAGAATAATGAAAACTAGTTATATGATGAAAATGCATCAAATGCAATGCACAAAAATATGCCCAATGCAACTAACCTTACCTAAACCTGATATCCAAAACCCGTTAAGTAAAATCATACCACCAATGCAATCATTTAAGTAAGCAATTCATGTACCTGATATCTTACCTTTGTCCTTTGATGTAATTCATGAAAGTACCTCATTGATGATATGTTGAGTTCAAGTATTGGGATCTTTATCTGGGTGAGGTCATGAAACTAGACCATCTTAAGAACCTGGAAGACTTGAAATTGGTGCCACGGAGAGGCATCGCTTTAAAAAGATTCATTGATCCATGCTTCTAGGAGACTTATGTTGTTATTTTTTCAACATTAAGCTAACATTATTAGGATCTTTAACTGCGAGAATAACAAGTACAACAATCAAACATAAGAGACAATGAACACAGTGTTTTTCCTTGGGGAAACCATAAATGGAGAAAACCCCGCAACTTCCTTAGAGATAGAATCAACACCAAAATAATAAAACCCAAAATAGTAAGTGATCTCCCCACAGCAGTAACCTTCTTCTTATCTAGCCCCAGTGTCTTCTCCTTCCTCAACTATGTGCTACACTTGAGTTTGTATGTGATGTGTACTAAATAGAGAGTCCAACTCTCTATTTATACTAATCCCGACATGACTAAAACCCTACTAGGGCCGACCTCTCTAGGAGAGTCTAATAACCCTAGTTCCCCGAAACTGCAGGGACTTTAACCCTTAGACAATAGGAGGGTTACCCACAATGACTTGACATGACTTGTTTACATTATAGATCTTCCCAATCAGAACATCGAGGAATGACATGACATAAGTGCATCCCAAAAGTAAACATCGGGTTACAATAGATAAGAAATACAAGTGAATACATTCCGAAGTTACAATTACATCAACACTCCCTCTTAAATAGGAAGGTATTCTCTCGACACAATTTTCATCACTGGTCTTCTTCTCTAGGTCATCTTGTCATCTCCATATTCAAGTCATCTTCATCTTCAAGTCATCTTCATCTCTCGATCTAGATCATCACTGGATCTGGATCATTACTGGACATCATCACTGGATCTGGATCATCACTGCTGGATCATCATCACTGGATCATCACGGGTGCTATCTTATATTTCTTCTCGTCACAAGAAGTTCTACAGAGCCATCCCTTTTTCATGCTAGTTGTAGGCCTAGCCTCCATGTAGGTCTTCTTTAGCACTTATATCTGACCTACTCGTCAGAATAACCCACCCAGCACTTACATCTAACCTGCTCATCAGAAAGGCATGCTAAGCACTAACATATGGTCATGTAGGAACCAATCCTATAATCATATCAGAAACGCCCAACACTCACATTTATCCATGTGGGAACACATCCTACAACCATGCTAAAAATCCTCTGCTCTTCCACCCATGTGGGAACACATCCTACAGCCCTAATGAAAGAGCTCTGCACTTACATCCACCCATGTGGGAACACTTCTTGCAACCATGATGGAAGGGCTCTGCACTTACATTCACCCATGCAGGAACACATCCTGCAACCATGATGAAAGGGCTCTGCACTTACATCCACCCATGCGGGAACACATCCTACAACCATGATGGAAGGGATCTGCACTTACATCCACCCATGCGGGAATACATGCTGCAACCATGATAGAAGGGCTCTGCACTTACATCCACCCATGCAGGAATACATCCTGCAACCATGATGGAAGTGCTCTGCACTTACATCTAACCTAGTCATCAGAAAGGCATGCACTCACATCTGATCTTGTAGGAACCAATCCTACAACCACATTCGAATGGCCCCCAGTCCTAGACTGAGCTACCTGGTAACTAACCAGGTGCCTCCATTCTCCCAAAGAATGGCAGTAGCCCTTACATCCGACCTACTCATTGGAATGGATGGCACTCACATCTGACATGGAAGGAACTTAATCCTTTAGCCATGATAGAATGGCTCAGCCCTTACATCTGATCAAGTGGAAACACATCCCTCTATCACATCGGAATGCCCATGCACTCATATCTGATCACATGAGAACACATCTCACAATCATATCAAGACGACCCTCAGTATCAGACTAAGTTTTCCTGGTAACTGACCAGGAACCTCCATTCCAAGAATGGCAATAGCCCTTATATCTGATCATGTAGGAACCAATCCTATAGTCATATCAGAATGGCTCAGCACTCATATCTAACATGGAAGGAACCAATCCTCTCACCATGACAGAATGGCTTAGCCCTTACATCTGACCATGGAAGGAACCAATCCTCTCACCATGATAGAATGGCTCATGGAATCATCACTTCCCTTTGGAGGGAACCTCAATCTAGAGAACACCAAGCTTCTCCTTGAAGTACTCAAACTTCACCCTAGCTAATGGCTTTGTCAACACATCAGCTATCTGATCATACGTCACAACATATTGGAGCTTTACTGCTCCCCTCTGCACCATATCCCTGATATAGTGATACTTGATCTCAATATGCTTTGACTTGTCATGGAACACTGGATTGTCTGACAACTTCATGCAACTCTGGTTGTCACATTGTATACAAGTAGCATCCAATTGAAGATCAAATAAATCAGACAGTAGCTTCCTTAGCCATACTGCCTCACAACTAGCTGAACAAGCTGCAACATACTATGCTTCATCTGTACTTAGTTCCACACAGGATTGCTTCCTGCTAAACCAAGAGATCACACCCGATCCCATGCTGAAGCAACACCCTGAAGTGATATTCCTATCGATGGCACTACCTGCCCAATCTGAATCAACATAACTCTCCAGGTTAATCTTCTGACTCACCTCATACTTGATCCCATAATCAATTGTACCCCTTAGGTACCTCATAATATGCTTTGCAGCAATCAAGTGAACATGTCTCAGATCTGTCAGGAACTGGCTCAAGGTGTTTACAGCAAAGCAAATATCTGGTCTCGTGTTCATCAGGTACATCAAGGACCCAATCATCTGATGATACATTGTAGCATCAACCGACTCTGATGAAGCATCGCTCAATAGCTTTAGGTTTGATTCCATAGGTGTGGCCATATCCTTCCATTCCATCATCCCAAACCTCTTCAGGGTCTCTATTGCATACTTCCCTTGTCCAAGGAAAATTCCATTCGCACTCTGCCTCACCTACATACCTAGAAAATAATGCATCATACCCAAGTCCTTCATTTCGAACTCGACAGCAAGATTTCTCTTGGTATCAGCAATCAACCCATCCATACCTGTTAGAAACAGATCATCTACATATAGTAGAAGCATCGTTGGGTTGCCATCTTCAACCTTGTATTAAAGGTTTGAATCTGATTTACTCTTGGTAAAGCCCAAACTGGATAGAAAGCTATCAATTTTGTCGTACCATGTCCCGGGTTCCTGTTTCAAACCATACAGGGCTTTCTTCAATCTACACACATGAGACTCCCTGTCATGTGTCCCAAAACTGAGTGGCTGCTCTACATACACTTCCTCTTCTACTACACCATCCAAGAAAGCAATCTTGACATCCATTTGGTGTATCTTCCATTTCATCACTGTAGCCAGAGCAAGTACTAATCTGATGGAAGTGTATCTGGATACAGGTGCAAAGGTTTCTTCATAATCTATTCCTTCTTTCACAAATCTTGCTTTATATTTTTCAATGCTACCATCTGTAGCATGTTTGATTTTGTAGATCCATTTGGAAGTTACAAATGAATTCCCTTTTGGTCTTGGAACAATATCCCAAACATCATTCTTCATGGTCGATTGGTACTCTTCGATCATAGAATCCTTCCAGTCTTTCCGTTCTGTCACTTCTTCATAACTGGAAGGTTCTTTATCAATGAAATCACATAGTAAAACTACATACCTAGAGTAGGATCTGGTCCTCTTTCTTTCTCTATGATTCTCTTCTGGAGCCCCATATCTTTTTGCACCTTGGATAATTTCACGTACCCAAGAAAGTTTCCTCTTATGAGGATTCTTTTCCAGAGGTGGATCTAGAGGTCTTTGTGGTTCTTCATATTCTTGATATTCTTCTTGAGTTTCTTCATTCATGGTTGTATCATGAATTCTGGGTGCTTCTGCTTCTTTAGGTTCTTCAGCAGGTCTCTTTTTCGATTTGGTGTAAGCTGTGTCTTCATCAAATGTCACATCCCTACTAATGTCAATCTTCTTGTGTCCTGGGAAATATATTATGTAAGCCTTCGAGCTTTCAAACTATCCCACAAATATACCCTTCTTTCCTGAAGGATCTAATTTTGTTCTCTTCTATTTTGGAATGTGTATGTATACACGACAGCCGAATATTCTGAGATGGCTGACTTCTGGTTTCTTACCGGAGAAGACTTCTTCAGGAGTCTTGTTCTCCAGTACTCTATGTGGAGTACGGTTCTGTACATACACAACTGTTCTGGCAGCTTCCACCCAAAGATGCATAGGAAGATCTTGATCATGAAGCATAGCTCTTCCAGCTTCCATGATAGTTCTATTCTTCCATTCTTCAATCCCATTCTGTTGTGTATTATAAGGAGTGGACAACTCCCTCTTAGTCCCTGATTCTTTACATAGCTCTTTGAATTTGTTCGAAGTGATTTCTCCTCCATTATCTGATCGAAAATTCTTGATCTTCTTTTTAGTGTGATTCTCGATCAAGGCTTTGAATTCCTTGAACTTGCTGAATACTTCATCTTTGTTCTTCATGAATTAAACCCATGTCTTCCTAGAAAAATCATCAATGAAAGAAACATAATATGCATACCCGCTTAGTAAGTTTGAAGACATAGGACCGCATACATCGGAGTGGATGATTTCTAGAATTCCTTTGCCTTTGCTTTTGCTACTAGGAAATGTCTTCTTTGTATTCTTTCCTTTCACACATCCTTTGCAGACCCCATCATGTTTTACTTGGAATTATGGAAGACCTTCAACAACTTTGCTTGTAATTGGTAGTGCTCTGTAATGCACATGTGCAAGCCTTCTATGCCAAAGTTCACTTGGCTCTACTGTGTCATGGACCAAGGATTTTTCTATATGGCCCTTTAATTTGTACAATCCTCCTTCTTGTTCTCCAATCACCACTGCATCATTTATAGTCTTTCCTTTTGGCCACATGATGACTTGACCATCTATGAATGCAGCCCTCATTCCTTTTGCATCTAATGCAGATATGGAGAGGAGTTTCTTCTTGAGTCCTGGTACAAAGAAAACTTCCTTCATTATCATAGACTTTCTAGAGTCTAGTTTATAGGAATATTCCCCACTACCTTTTATTGGATACTGGTAGTCATCTCCTAGCTTCACCTTGTGAGGTGATTCACGTTTTGATAGTTTTACAAAGGATTCCTTGAATCCTGTTGTATGCTTGGAAGCCCCACTTTCTATAATCCAATGAGTGCTTCCATGAGTAATGTTTCATGTAAGAGTGGAGATCAAAACATATTCATCTTCACTGGAAGAATCTTCACTTTCATATTTGATTTTTTTCTTGGATGGTTCATCATCCTCTGTAGCATGAGCATGATGTCTTCTTTTGTTTCCCTTCTTCTTATGAGAATGAAATTTGTTCTTAGGACAATCTTTTGCAAAGTGTCCTCTTTTATCACATGTATAACATCTCAATTTATATAGGTCCTTTCTACTATTATCTTTATGGTAAGGATTCTTACCTATGGTGTGATGAGAGTTTCTTCTACCTTTCTTGGAGTGGACTGTGAGAGCTTGATATTCACTTCCCATATTCTCTTCTTGAGCTATTATTCGAGCTTCTTATTGAGAGCATTCTTCCCATAGTCTGTTGAACTTGACTAACTTATTTCTGGAATAGATTCCTTGGATGAATGAATCCCATGACCTAGGAAGGCCATTCAGTGCTGTCATCACAATTTCTGCATTATCCACTTCTTCATCTACAAATTCTAGTTGTTCTTTGATCTGGGAGACCCTTGTGAAGTAAGAATGGATTGTTTCTACATTCTCAATCTTCACATTCTTCAGTTGGTTTCTCAGAGTCAGTTTCCGGTTTATGTTCTTCCCTTCAAACAATTTGGTTATGGTATCAAACATAACTTTAGGTGTCTTGAGAGAGGACACCTGTGGTATGAGATGATCCTTGATATAATCAGCAATGATTTTTTTTTCCATAACCAACTTCTTCTTATGTAAGGCCTTCGCCTCATCTCCCTCTGGAAATGGAATCTCCTCATGGATGTAAGAGTCCAACTCATTCTCTTCCAGGACCAGGGAGATCCTATACTTCCAAGATCGGAATTGATCAGCTCCCTCAAGATTTTCATCAAGATTGGTATGATGAGACATATTAACTGAGAACCTCAAATGGATATACAAAATATTTATATCTTACCAGGTCAAGATGTCAGATTTGGATTTGGAGTTGAAAATCCTGCAGAGCTGGTTCAGGAGCAAATTAGGGTTTTTCTTTTTCGGAGTTTTGTCCAACCAATTGCTTTGAATTTTATCCCTACCTTTGATTTTAGGGAGGAGATAAATTCAGGCCTGGGCTCACTAAAAAATTCCTCTTTTGTGAAAAGCCCTAATTTCTGGCAGCAGTATCGAGTCCAAAACTGAAAAACCTCAGAATTGGATTATGCTTCGATATAAATATGTGCCCTATGGAGGAGAGTTATTCCACCCTACTTTTTCTGAAAATATAAGGAGAGAGATCCACAAAATAGGAATCCCTAGTTCTCGTAGTTGCATAGTGTCTTCGCCTTAGGTTAGCTCTGATACCATGTTAGTTTTTCAACATTAAGCTAGCATTATTAGGATCTTTAACTGGGAGAATAACAAGTACATAAATCAAACACAAGAGACAATGAACATAGTGTTTTTCCTTAGGGAAACCATAAATGGAGAAAACCTCGCAACTTCCTCAGAGTTATAATCAACACCAAAATAGTAAAACCCAAAACAGTAAGTGATATCCTGACAGTAGTAACCTTCTTCTTATCTAGCCCCAGTGTCTTCTCCTTCCTCAACTATGCACTACACTTGAGTGTGTATGTGATGTGTACTAAATAGAGAGTCCAACTCTCTATTTATACTAATCCTGACATGACTAAAACCCTACTAGGGCCAACCTCTCTCAGAGAGTCTAATAACCCTAGTGCCCTGAAACTATGGGGAATTTAACCCTTAGACAATAGGAGGGTTACCCAGAATGACTTCACATGACTTGTTTACATTATAGATCTTCCCAATCGGAACATTGGGCCATGACATGACATAAGTACATCCCGGAATAAACATCGGGTTACAATAGATAAGAAATACAAGTGAATACATTCCGAAGTTACAATTACATCAACATATGTATGGGACACCTTCATCATACATGTCTTCAAAGAAAAAAATCTTCCTAAAATTCACCCATAAATCCTGAACTTGGGAGGCTATTCATAGAGTTGGATCTCACAAATATTCATATGTGAATTGCTACCTGTCTCTGCATTTATTCAAGCATCTCTTTGGACATACAAGTATATTTCTTATATTTTACACAATCATGTTAGTAACCCCAATAATCCTTGAACTTTTGAAATTGTCAACAATATAATTCATATCTTCATGCTTCAAATGAAAATACAAACAATAAATATTATGAAACTGAGGGATGAAAATTGTACATGCACACCTACCTTCCTTGGTCTTATTGAGATGTGTCATTAAGGGCTTACCAATGTAGGGTAAAGTTTGTTGAACAACTTCTTCAATGTTTTTTGAGGAGCACAATTGAGAATGATAACCTAGGCTCATCATATGATGAATATCTGAAAAAGAATCCTCTATGCAACATGCTTCCATTCTTTAGGATGAGTATGACATAGACATCATGGAATAATCACCAAAGATATGGGGTCCCAAATATTCAAACTTTTCATCATAATGGGCCATTTGCATATGATAACTATCTACAAAGTATGTCGATGTTTCATCTTTGATTATGGTGGAAAAAGGTTTGATCCATTCTTCGTCATTAAACTCATAAGGAGAAGGTATGCTCATATATATTTCAACAAGGTGTTCACAAGTTATGTATTCAATATACCCGCTGGAGGTGACAGAAAGTTCATCATTTCAAATAATGTTAGATTTTGGCTCTACCCGAGTAACTTCATAAAGCAACTCTTTCTCACTGTAATGTATGGAGATAATGTGACCTAGTGTTGAGGAATCATAGAAAGGTCGATCCATAAATATCCAATAACCATCATCCTCATAATTTCCATAATTATGTTCCCAGAGCTCTGAGATTTCATAACAAGTCGTTATATGTTGGGAGGAAGAGATTGCCCTATACTTTTGTTATTTAGCTTCTAGGACATCTAGATATTCATATATGGGACCATCATCATATTCATCTTCTTGGGAAGATTCATCTATCGTGCTTACGATATCATCACTTAGAACTTGAAAAATGGTTGCTTCGAACATATCTTTGTTTCGATATTCCTTACTAAACAAGTCCCTTGTATTCTTGACATGAGGTATCCATTCATCATGGCGCTCTGAATCCCAGTGGTTATAGAATTTTTCCACCAATTATACAAAGGATGATATCATTCCTTTATCTAGGTCCATAAACAAAGCAAGATCCTTTCCTCCCAGGTGAATGACAAGTGATCGCATGTAAACATCTTCTTCTTCTTTAATACCATATTCCGAAGCCAAAGTCATAAACCATTCCACATGATGTGTGGAATTATCATGGTCTCCCCTGAATGCATGCCAAAATATCTTTGGTAAATCATCTGACTATCTTGGGAAGTCTGATAAATTAAGAGAGAAACCTATTTCCATTTTTGTAACAGTTGGATTATTAGGATCTTCAAATTGAAATGGAATATAATATTTGATTCGTTCGCTTGCACCTAGTGTCTGGAAGTTTCCCAATTTTTTTACTGTATATTGTCTATAATGGCCTTTCTTTCCCATTCTTCAATATAGTATTCCCAATCCATGCTTAATGCATCGATGAACTACCCCAGTGAAGAAAACATTTTGCGAGGAAAACCCTCATACCAATTCCTTACATATAAGTTTTCTTCTAGGTGAAGAGATAACATAAATAGACTCATCCTAATCTCTTCATGTATGATTTTTCTTTCCTGGAGGAATTGCATGAATGCATGGACATGTGTTGCTTCATGGTACTTATACTACTGGAACAATGGGAAAAGTGCCTTCCCACCATCTTAAATGGAACATTTCTATGGAAATCCTGGAATGTGCAAAAAATACAATACATCCATCCACATTTCGTAATTAGATTCCATATTGCAGGATTCCTTGTCTTTATAGAGAACTTATTTGTTTTTCTTTGATTGGAGTCGCTAGGAAAAAACTGCCAAGTTAGTTAAGCAAATCACACCAACGTACTAAATAAAACAAGGGTGTACCTGATTGATAGGGTGGGCATAGTTCTTTGTGGAGTTGTAAGGTAACCTTGTAGGTTAGTCCTTTATGAAAATAATCATATACAATCAAGGACTTGAGACTTACAAAAAATGTCCTTCTTGCTTGGATAAATAACCTCGACAAATTTTAGGTCCCTGGCAATGACACCAAAATGTTAATACTTGTCGGTCTTCTTCTTTATGGAGTCGCTAGGTAAGATCTGCAAGATTAGTCCTTGACAACAATATTTTCAAAATACCTAGAAATACTTACCTAAATTTTCTTACCAAATGTCATTCATTCTAGGCTATGAATGACTTTGGATCAACCACTTCAAATTTTTAAACGACCCCTGACAACGGTGCAAAAATGTTAAGCCTTGATGGGATTCTTCTTTGTGGAGTCGCCATGTAATTAGATATGCAATATTATTCCTTGACAATAATATTTTCAAAATACCCAGAAATAATTACCTTAATTTTCTTACTAAATGTCACTCTTTCCAGGGTGAATCACCTCAACAAGTTTGAACATCCCCGACAACAACGCCAAAATGTTACCGGATGAACTAGCAGGGCTAGTCATCGGTGAGCATGTGGATGAGAATGTGACTACTGTCATCTCAGCCACTTTTCCAAACTTTTTTGGAAGTCAAAACCTCCTAGGGGAGAGCCCTTATTTGAGTGTTTGTCAATAATCACACTATATACCTTCCACGATATTATGCCAAGATCGGTTCCTTTATGGATTCAAATAGAGAATGAAGAAGACAAGTGAAAGTATAATTGCAATTAGGCAATAATCAGTATCAACATACACAATAGGAAATTTCCAAGTGCATCAGACAAGATACCAACATTGAGGATATGCTATGCAGTTAAATCATGTCTTAAATACCATTTATTATTTATCCCTAATATTGATGATCAACCCTTGAAACAATGTTTGAAAAGTGCATATGCATGGATAAATAGGGAATATTTGAGTATTACATCAGCATGTCACATTCACCTTTAGGTCTCATATGAAATGGTAGTATATCAACATTAAGTTTTTTGAGAAATATTGCCAAATTCATCACATATGAAACATTATATCAGTATGACAACAATAGGACAATATAGTTCAATAATAGTACTTTGAAATATCTATAAGAATAAGTTTTATGCAATTGGAACACACCACACCTATTTCACTTCTTTATCATAGATATTAGCAATGTATGTATGCAATAAGTAATATGTTTCAAGATTGTATGTATGCTAAAATGCTGTAGTTTCATAATGTATGTAATGTATTTTAGATCTCTTATTTACGATATATCAGTCCCTTATAACATGCAACAAGATGCCAGGGAAAACTAAATTTGTGAAATGTTTGTATAAGTGTATGAAAGGAGAGAAGGGAGGTATGCACTTTATTACTAACCTACATGAAGGTTGGAGGACAACCCTAATGGTTATTACAACCACTGAAAGGGTTGTCCATTAACTACTAGTGAAGACCCACAAAGCTGGAACTTGAGGCCTTATAGGCCTAGGTTGTGGCTTTGTGAGGAGGATTGGGGCAGAATTTAGGGAAAGTTTGCAAATGAAATTGCATACTATGTATTGTCTGAATAGGAATGTAACAGTATGCAATAACACAAAGAAGAAGGGTAGAGGGCCAAGGTAAGAAGAACAAGGCTGTTCATATGCTAAATGTTGGGTGTCGAGGTGTGAAGAGGGTTGAACACGAGGGAAAAGGAAGGGTTGTTACGGAGAGAAATTCCTACGGCTTGAGGTACCACAACAGATAGCTTGACAACATAGACAGCGAGAAATTCATAACGGCGTATGGTGACTGAATGAAGGTAGCATAGACTAAATATACAAACTAGGACATCTCTGCGACATAGGAGGCATCAACAGAGGTTCCATAGTGACTGGAAGCTTAACCAATCGGTGGAGATAAACTCAGATAAACAAGTATAGCTCCTAAAGTCAAACTATAACCCAACCAATGGATGTGATATACAGTGCTTTGTTCGAAGGAGACACGACTCGACAGCTGCCACAGATAACATCTTTCCTTGTCCCGCTTTTTGGTTTTTTTATTTTTTTGGACTTTTTCAGTTATTTAAAAAGCTTGAAAAAAGAATAAAATAGCTTTACAATTACAAACTAGGAGGAGATGAGTGTCATAAGGGAAAACAAACTAGTTCCGAGCAGTGGAACATACCTATGCTCAATGCAAGGATACATGTGTAGGATATCGACACTCAGGGGAAAATCCCCTCCCGGTAAAAGGGAATCAAGCTGCAAAGGATATAAAAAATGGCTCTGCATGGCTAGACATGAGACAAGATCGGGCTATATGGCTGAAATGCAATGTCAGGGGAGCCGGCATAAAGATCAATAAGGCAGGAAAAGCTCATGATAATGCATCCACAACTTGACATGAGGGACTCCTGAGGGAAATAGGCCAGCAAAAAGATCAAGAGGAGTATGAGGCTCTTGCGAAATGTCATGGCAGTACTATACAAAGGACTCCCACACCCTAAAGGAGAAAACTTCAGCATGGGCACCAAATGCAAATAAGGCGCTAACTAGGGTACCCATGTAAGGTGAAGCTCTACCACTCATATCATGCCACTTCTAAAGTAGCAAGAATGTTCCGTGACATAATAGAGTGGGTTCGTACCTAAGGTCATGATGAGATGGTCATAAGGTTATGCAAAATGCAAACAGTGATGAAACCTAACCTATATTCCATTTTAGACATGATACTTGAGATCGGCACGGACGGGTCAATCCAATGGCTGAAACGACACTGAAAAAGGTCCTCTACATCACGAATTATGTAAAAAACGGTCCAAAATGGTTAGAAAATGTTGAAACTATAAGAAAGGGGGTAAAAATTTTCAAATATTTGAAAATTTTCTATAAATAGTAAACAATTCAAAATATTATAAATCATTTGAAACTTTTACCCATTTGAGCTCTGATTTTAAACAGTGAATTCCAGGAGATCCAGCTGGCGGAATTCACTACCATTTCTTCCAGGTATTTAATCATGCTCTCCTCTTGCATTTTGATACAATTTTTATGAATTTTCATGGTCGAATAAATTTTTTAGGCCATCCCAAAATGAGCGCTGCAGCCCACACGAAAATTGAGGTTTTTTCCACGTATAGGGATGGACATACGCGGAAAATGCCCTCGAACCCACGTACATACGTGGCTGTTTTGAAAACAGTCGCATATGAGGCCGCGCATATGGTTTTTTCAATAAACTAATGGGAAAATTTGAAAATTCTTGTGCAGGATGGTCCTAGAGTGGAGAGAGCGTTAGCATGGTGAAGTAGAGGAAGCAGTAAGGGCTGACTTAATGGCTCAACAAGCTCTATGTGCATGCAGACTCTACAAGTTTCGGTGTCTTGGTGGTTTGAGGGCCAAACCAAGACTATTACAGATGCTGGTGGATTACTAGGATCCAGACTCAGAGTCCTTGCATATAGATGGGATGTCCCTCACCATAGAGGTGGAGGACATATACTTTATCACAGGGCTTTCTAGACGAGGGGAAGTGGTGAACCTTCGTTCCCGTGGTGGGCCAGGAGGTGGATTGGCTTGACTATCGACGAGTACAATGTAGTGTACTATTATCCAGGCATCAAGAAGATGGAGAGTCAAGTCCCTACCAATACTACATATGTGTTGGGCCTAAAGGCCATATTATTGACACTAGGCAGGATAGCAGGCTTGGCATCAATCCACCAGGCCTCGCGACCTCTGATGTTCTACGCTATGGAGTGCATGAGACCCATGATCTATGACTGGAGCACTACACTGCTGAGCAACATGAAACATCGGCTTAGTGAGTGTAATGCAGGTAGGGTGTGAAAATTCAGGTTCAACAGTATTTTGAGCACATTTTTATTCGAGCGTGTTCTAGGATTGAGCCCCAGAGTGGATGTTCCTCTTCACGGGGTTCGAGATCTAGCCCAACGACATTGGGAAGATGCTATGCGTAGACTGCGGGGTGGTAGGGTGGCCAAACCATATCCAATTGACTTCTTTCCATGGTGGCGACGACAGATAGTTGCCATCGATGACTACCCCTATGCAGGGATAGATTTCCAGGGAGACCTGAACATGCCGTTACCACCAGGATCGGCATATGGCTATATAGGTAACAAATCTCGACCCTCTCTTTTTAAATTTTGAGTTATTTAATTTTTTTGGTATTTTCTTGATTATATGGAATCAAAAAGATATATTTTTGGGTGATGATACATAGTGACATCTACCATTTGTGTGCAGATGTGGGACCACGGTGGCTAGAGGGCTTCCCTCGTCATTGACGGAGGGGAAGAGGAGATGACATCATGGGTGTGGATGCGGATCAAATGCTCCAAATCATTCATACTAATTTTGTGAGATTGACTCATAGAGTTCCCATGGAGCAAGTCGAGGACTTGCCTGAGGTGATGCAGCGGCAGGTGGTCGGTGTACCACACGCATGGGTGCGTTTATTTTGACGGCTAGCTAGAGCCGTAGTGACCTTCCATGATCACAACCCTCCTCCTCCTCCATAGGATTAGACACCTAGGAGTGTATACATTTTGTACGACCATTTATTATATGATGGTGGCTTGAAAGCCCCAATTTTGTATCATGACACTATGTATTACCACATTTTTTATGTATATAAATTTTTTTATGGTGATCGATTTATTTATTTACATGTGTAAAAATTGTGTTTGTGATTAATTTATTGTGAATGAAACAAATGATAATCTAACACGTAGTTAGCATATGAGTCATCAACTTGATTATTATTTCTTGGAATGTGTATATATGTTATGCCATTCTAACAATCTCACATGCAAGAATATTCTCAATAACGTCGGATCTCTAACATGGTACAAACCATTGAGCTGTGACACTACCAACTCCAAATCAACACGTACCTCAAGAGATAAAATGCCATGTAAAATGGCATCCTGTAGAATCTCGATAACGGCGTTGTATTCAACAACATTGTTGGAAGATGGCCGTAGACATATGCCTCCTCACGACAATACCTGACCCATAGGAGTACAAATCACCTAAGCAACAGAGGCTGAGTGTTGAGTGTGACGGATTGCACCATCTGTGGATCCTATGTAGGTGGAAGATTCCCTTGACATCTGCCAAAAGAAATGAAAACTAATCACAAACCTGATCACGATAATAAAAATACCTAACTATGCAAAGTTGTACAATAATATACAATAACCAGCCTTGGCTGAATATCATGCATAGTATTTCTTGAGATAGTTCCCATTTCTAGGCTCCTCCAAGGCCATTCCTTTGTAATCCACTAACTCATACGCACCCTTCTCTAACACACGCTTGACCACGTAAGGACCATGCCACATAGGATTAAATTTCCCTACCCCCAAGGGTTCTTTTGGTTGGTCCCACAAAAGGACCAAGTTTCCTTCACTAAACACCCTTGGACAAACAGACTTATTGTACTGGACCTTAACACGTCATTTATTGACTTCTAGAGCCACCAAGGCATTCCGATGCTGCTCATCAAGTTACTCAAGGTGAACCAAATGATCCTCCAATAGGGAAGTGTCCGGTAAGAGTTCTACAGCTAGCTTCAATGAATGAACTTCACATTCAACCAGAAATATCGACTCCACTCCATGTACAAGCTGATATGGAGAAACACCAATGGCAGTCTTAACAGTGGTTCGATATGCCCACAAAGCAGGATATAACATAATGTGCCAATTATTCTTGCTTTGTGCGATGGTTCGTTGGAGAATGGATTTGAGTGATTTATTCACTGCCTCTACCTGTCCATTCAGTTGGGGGTAGTAAGAAGAGGAATGCTCTTGCTTATACCCTAACTTGGATGCCAACTCTTCCATCATACGGTTCTGAAAGTGCGAGCCATGGTTAGTGACAAGCTCTTTTGGAATCCTGAACCGAGTAATAATTTGGTTGAACACAAAGTGAGTGGCTGTCTCACCATCAGATTTTACTGTAGGCATAGCCTCAACCCATTTCGTGAAATAATCAATAGCCACTATAATATGATGGTGCCCCCCAGCCGAAGCTGGGTTGCAATCCATAAAATTGAGCCCCCACTTAGTGAAGGGACTGGCAGTGATAATGGGATATAACGGGGCAGGTTTCGAGTGCATATTACATGTGAACACCTGGCAAGGGTGGTACCTCTTGACCGCATCAACACAATCTTTAAAGATCGACTGCTAGAAATAACCCGCTCTTAAAATATTTTGAGCTGTAGAAAGCCCATATAAATGACCACCACATGCCCCTCCGTGGAAATCATTCAGCACTACCTCAGCCTCTTCATGAGTTAAACAATGCCGTAAAATGGAATCTACCCCATGGTGGTACAAAGTATTTTCCACTATGAGGTAGTTCTTAAAGACGCGACGTAATCATCGTCGTTCATCTCACGAGAGGTGAGTAGGGGTCTTCAGTGTTTGTAAATATATTATGATATCCCCATACCATGGGTCTAATGTTGAGATTAAGAATATGTGTTCATCAACAAACATATATTCACAAACCAACTCCTCAGCCTCGCTCGAGAAATCCGATATAAGCTCTGCAAAAATTAAAGACTTCTTCAATTTTGCTGAAACAAACTCGATATCGAATTCTTGCATAATGACATCCATTTATTATACTTTCCCCCAATCATCCTTCAGGTGAGGAAGAATTGAAATGGATTGACATGGGCCATAACCAAGGTCTGGTGAAGGAGAACATAATGTCTCAACCGCTGAACCGCATGTACGGTAGCTAAAGCAAGCTTCTTGACATGAGAATAATGAATCTCTGCGTCAATAAGGTTTCAGCTCAAATAATATATGACATGCTCTTGGAGCTCCTCATCCTCTTGAACCAAAACCATATCAATCATCTCTAAGGACGTGGCCACATATAATAGAAAATCACGGCTATAATCTGGGGGACTAATCACCGGGGCCGATGGTAGGGATCGCTTGAGTGCATCGAAGGACTCCTGGGCTCTCTCATCCCAATAAAAGGGGGTGTCATTCTTCAAGAAACGCATGAAGTCTCTAGTCAAATTGGCAAAGTTGACAACAAATCTTCGTAACACTGAATATGACGAATATTCTTCGGGGGAGACAACTGAAGTATTTCCTTAACCTTCAAAGGGTTGACTCTTATACCCTCTTTAGAAACAATGAATCCTAACAAACGCCCTAATTTCACACAAAATATGCACTTATGAGGATTTAGTCTAATCGAATAGTGCCGACATCTTTCAAATACCAATCTCAAGTGATAGGGATGACACATTCTCATGCGAGAATGAGCAGCAAGGTCATCCAAAAATACCTCGATAATTGACTTGAGATCGTGGAAAATCAAGGTCATTGCCTGCTGAAATGTAGCTCCAATGTTTTTAAGGCCAAAAGGCATTTTTTGATATGCAAATGTTCCCCATGGACAAATAAATGCAGTCTTATTGTGGTCCTCAGGTTTAATCTGTATCTGATTATATCCGAAAAAGTCGTCCATGAAGGAGAACACCTCACTACCCGCACACTCATCCAAAATATGATCTATAAATGGTGTGGGGAAGTTGTCCTTAGGACAGGTATGATTCAAATCACAGAAATCAGTACATATGTGGGTCACTCCCTGCTTCTTATCAACTAGAACGAGGTTTGAAACCCACTTTGTCAAGGGAACGGGATAGATGAAACCAGATTTCAACAGCTTCTATATCTCTTCCTTAATTACGGTTTCTTTCCTAGGATTCACGGCACGTAAACGTTGTCTAACAGGCTTAGCATTGGGGTAAGTATTAATCTCATGCTCGACAATATGAGGGTCAATAACTAGAATCTCATCATAAGACCAAGCAAAAATATCAAGGAATTTCTTAAATAGCTCGATGTATTCCAGAATCTTAGCATGGGAACATTCTGCCCCAATATAGACATTCTCTATGGTGCCAGGATTGTGAGAGATGTTGATAGGAATCGTTGAATATATGTTCGCCATGTTTCCATCAGCCATCGGACCAGGAGAGCTTAATGGAACCACAAGACTACCAACTCTCTGACTAAGAACCTCCCTAAAATCCTCACACTCCAAAAGGTCAAGCTCTGGAAGAAAGTACAATCTATGATGGATTTCCTCCCATGGTAGTCAAGGGGCACATCAACCACCTCGACCTCTATCGCAACGGTCTTCCCTCCCAAATGGAATTTAAGGGAAGGAAGGATACCATGCGGCCTAAAATATCTCCCATCGAACGCAGTTAACATAGTCACTGATTTAGACATCTCAGGAGAACCCAGACCCTTCCAACAGGATAAAGACATCACAGACGCAGCAGCGCCCTCTTCAATCACAGTGTGCTTGACAGTCATATTAAGACATTCTAAGTGAACTAAGAGAGACACATAGTAGGGCAAGTGAGGCTGAAATCTTGTGGTTTCAAATTTGATCACAGAGGAAGAATCATCATCATTCACACCAAGGGCAGAAAGCAATGCCTTCCTTTGCGAAGGACAAATCTGAAGCACTTCCAATGCAGACATCGCACAAGGAGTGTGGCCCAAATCCTCGACAACTGAATAGTTCTATTTGGATCGGGCATTTGGATTATGCCCTGAACACTTAAGGACTCCCTTAGGAATGAGAGGTGTAGTCTTAGGTTTATCCGTAGGTTTCTCAATGCGTAAAGGGGACCCTGGTGGATCAGGCTCTTTTCCTGGGCTGGGTTGTGATGAACCATAATCTTTCTCATGGGTCACAAATTTTCCAGAACAGACCGTGTTAATGTGCCCACGACCACTACCCTCTGGTGGATCATCTTCACCAGACTGGTCATGGGACTTCCAGTTCATATTTTGATTATGCAGTAAAGGATTAGTTAGCACAGCTGGGCCCTGTGCCAAGAATCTCGAAGCTTCTTCAATACGAGGGCACAAGTAAGTGAGGTGATCATCCTTACACAACTTGCAAAGGAACTTAACCTTATGTTTAGCTCGCTTGTCCCCCCCAGCATTTCGGCTGTTCTTGTCATTATTGTTAGCATTCTCATTCTTATTCCCACCCTTTCATTTATTTTTACCTTCTTTTCTATTGCTTCCAAGCTGCTGGTTACCCTTCTGGTCCAACGATTGCACAAAAAGTACACTTGTCATTTGGGCGGGTTGAGACGAAGTTGTAGCTTGTCTTGAAGTAGATTGGTTGATTGACAATTGACTAACTTGTTTTGCAACCAAATCCGCAGGTTTTGCACTTGCATAGCCCACAATGCCATCAGCATGTGGTCCAATTTTGACTTTGGGATCGAAACTAGAACAAGGAGCATTGGGAATAATCTCGTACAACAAACCGGACTGAGCATAGATCAAGTCCAGTTCATGTGCCCTAAAAATCACTTGTTCCTCATTCTGCACTCCGGATGTGGAAACATCCTTCACTATATATGGCAATAATGACTTGAGGAACCACTCAAGGAGGAACTCCGGTGGTAAAAAAGCTTTAATTAACCTCTTTCATCTACGCCACTCTTGAATATGATCAGAGATATGTGTGGCTTTATCTTGCCGAAATGTCGACAAGATTTCAGCACCAACGTCATAACGTATTGGCAGCTGGAAGTGATTAAGAAAAGTCATCACAAGGTCATCAAACAAAGCGAAAGCTCCCCTACGTAAATCTATATACCATTTCATGGCAGGCCCTGTAAGGGTGCGTTGAAATAGTCTCAAATGGACTGAGTATTGATGTAAGGAATTCTAAGAGCACCATAGGTGAAACGTAGTAACGTGTTTGCTTGGATCCTCTCCCGATTTGTCCTCGAACTTAGGTATGTCCAAAGGAAGCTTGGTAGGGATAGTCAGCCAATCCAGGTCATGAGCCACAGGATCGTTCATCAATCTCGATAAGTTAGAAGATTGAGCATCATGAGGAAAGGGAGCCTAGGATGATGAGGTCGATGGACCACTCCTTGATTCATATAGGGCTGGTTACCACCATGGCCTTGGCCATAGTGTCCTCCTCCAGTATGATCCATATAGGGTGGTGTGGAAGCACCATAGTGCGGTGGACCTTGACTAGTAGGGGCTAGAAAGCCATAATTAGGAGAGTAAGTAGGTTGTCGATACCCACCTCCATAAGGTGAAGAACCCTGTCCATACTGCATCCCATAATAGGGTCCATAAGTCATCGCATGCGATGCCCCATGAGACACTCCATAGGTAGGAATATATGCTCCGAAAGTAGGGATATGCATACTGGAAGTAGGGATATATGCCTGGGAAGTAGTAACATGAACTATAGAAGTATGAACATAGCCTCCCGAAGCAACGGGCGGTATGTAAACTTGAGACACAATCGGTCTAGTAACCGCAGTACAGACCTAACTCGTAGCCATATTCCGGCTCAAAGGACCACGTGAATAAGGTGGAGGATGTACATTTGAAGAACTAGGGACCGAGGATGAAGGAATTTGAGTAATAATGTATGTGCTACCACCTATCATCACTCATCTCAGATATGGTATCCTAATCGGATCACTAACCCTAGACCTAGGAGGGATATGTGATGTAACTTCCACCACTAGGACGAAAGGTGCAATGTGACTAGTGCTCCCAAACCTCTCTTCATGGTAAGGAATGAGAGTTCCCCCAGGCATAGTGTTAGGCTTGAAGTCGGATTCGACATCAAATGCCAAATCATGTGTAGGGAAACCATACATATCATAACTACCGTAGATAGTGTTGGCGGGTTCAAAATGAGTCTCGACGTCCTCCGACATTCCATACCGGTAATGCATCAATGGGGAGTCAATCCTAGAGTGAGTAGGTCTATCATGCATGGTTCCTATCTCAGAAATCACAGGACCTAACTCAGCCAAGTTGGGTGAAGGATCGTAAGTAGGAGTAAACTCCCCATCGTCTACACGAATGGGAGGAGGTGGTTCAGGAATATCCTCTAAATGGTCTCCCATGGTGTGTGAATCAATGTGTGAAATTGTCCTCCTAGACTGTCTAGGTCTCTCTCCCAAAGGAGGAGGAGAAGTAGAAGGTGGAAGTCCTACTAATGACGAGAACGGCGAGGAGCCGCACCTGAATCCACAATGACTCAAAAAATAGAAAAGACTCTCTATTTACGTAAACCCTAGGCCAACTATCATGCACAGAGAAATCACTAATAAAATCTAAATCCAAATGCAGGAAAACAAGGGCTGTATAAATGAGCTCCTGAATGAAGTAGGTATGTCTCTCCTAGGAGAGGCTTGAGACTCCCATACACAACAAGCGAAGGTATGTAACCAATTATTGTGGCCCTCAGCTTCAACGCGTAAAGAGACTGTGTTGTCTAACCCCAACCTGCCCGGGACACCCGCAGAATAACCCTTGCAAAGTACCCCCTCGATATCCTAGGTAAGGCCACTAAGGTCACCTCAATATAATCAATGATCAGGCAGACAGTCGCAGGTGGGATTGACCGTATGGGTAGGGTAGCAAAGCTCGAAACTCTCGAAAGAGCCCCCAGATACGAATACAATCCTGGAAATATCTCCGATGCTACTCAGTTATGACTAGGGGTCATCCCAATCAATAACCGCTCACACTGCCTCGTGCTTAACTCCCTTTTGAGAGGAGGATCATGAGAAACACTGGTTATACCAAGGATTTCACACACTCACCTGGACAGACACATACATTTTGTTGTTTAGTGATCTTGGAGAATTTACTTAAAATGAAATATTCCAAGATCCTAAATCCTAAGCTTGCTGGTGCACCCTAGAAAAGAAAAGAGTGTAATTCATTTTAATTTAGCGTTGATTTTAATTGGCTTTATTACTCAACATAGGGATATGACCGTGCAACTAATCGTGTTATGACGCAACATGAAGTAAAATGCACACCTAACAATCAATGCAAATGCATTGTGTCCATGAAAACAGGGTATGCTACTACGTGAAATGCACAATTTTTCTTCAAATGATGAATGCAAACTTTCCTATATGAAGTCCTAACTAGCACTCCAAAGCAAATCTAGTACAAGTACAATGCAAAGATGCAAAATGCAATGCATGATGATAAGCAAATGTTTTTGGATTTTTTGAAATAAAATGAGATGAAAAAAGCAAAAGAATGACTCTACGACCCCTAGACTCTGCAAGTACACACAAATAGCACTCAAGCAAAGCACTAAGGTAAAAGAACTCTAATGCACTAATCTCAAACAAAAAATTGAAAATGCCATGACAAGAACCTTCTTAAAAAAAAAATTTAGCCTAAAAAAAAAATGTTTCTGGTCAGAAACAGAGGTCTAAATAGACTCAGGAAGTGCCAAAGGAGACTCAGCAAATATCAAAATTGACCCAGCAACCAATTAACTTCCACAAAAAGGAAAAATCAAGGGCATATGTGACTGTTCGCAGTAAACCCGCATGTATACGCGGGAATCGCAGAGAAAACCGCATGTATACGCGATTGTGGGTTAAAAACCCACGTACAGGAAGAAAGGTGCATAAAATCAAGGCAAACAGATTGGTTGAGACAAACTTCACACCGATCAGACACTACTAGGAATACATGCCCCCAGACCCGACACAAAAACAAGAGAGAAAGAGCAATTCAAATTCATTGAATGCCGATAAAACAACCCCCAAAGGACAACTACTAGGAACTCCCTAGAGGAGTTGCCAATTCTATTACAGAGAGAAATTCCTATGGCTTGGGGTACCGCAATAGACAGTTTGACTCCAGAAATCGATCTTTTCCAATATGCAATAGAAATTAAATGTCTAACACTAAAGGATCAGACCTCATACCTTATTCCGGATGGTTGAAGTAGATCCCCATTGAGCTTTCCAATCTTCAGCTTGAATTGATAGATTACTTACTCAACAACAAGTAAACAATACAAGCATTCTATATATCATGGTGTTAGATATATTCTAGCATATATAATCAATAATGTACAAGCATTTGACATAATCCCATGGATAAAATATTCATTCAAACACATATTATTGGACAAGAAAAGATATTTCTATTAATATAAATCAGAGATTACAAGATACAACCTCTGACGGCACGTCTGCGAACCAGAGAAACTGAATCCCCCACTTGGGCCTCCACCATCTCAATCCTCGATCTCTCGATAGCAAGCTCACAAGCAAAAGGAAAGCTTGGGAAGAACACACTAGTGCTCCAAGGGACAAAGAGATGCAGACTCAAGCATAAGTTCCAGCAACAATGGACTATAGTTTCTTTGCTCTCAATTCTCTCATATTCCTTCAATGTACCATAGGGGTTCCTTATATAGATTTCAAAGGGGTAATGAAAGGTCGAATCCGAGTGATCTCAAGGCATAGGGAAGGCCAGGAGTCAAATGAGTCAGATCCATGTCAAGGAAAACTCCAAAAGGATTTGGATTATGTACAGATCACGATGTACACGGTTTTAGTGGTCAAACCCGTGTATATACGCGCTTATAGGTTTAAAATTTGTGTGTATCATTTTTCACATGTTTTTAGGGATGACCAAGGAAACATCAAAGGACAAAAAATGGTCCATGGGGTCTAAGGAGTCTGCAGCGGGACAGGGGAAGGCCATACAAAGTGTGATTCACCTGGAGTGGTGAAATCAGCTATAACAAGGGTAGGTTAGGTTTTAAGGAAAAATTAGGACCCTTTAGGGAAAATTTTGAGATTTTGGGAATTTTTGTATTTTTGGGTTTTCCCTATAATTCTGCCTTAGGTTTTTTAGGGATCTAGGGGCTAGGACGAATTTTTAGGGAAAGAGGACGAAATTTTAGGGAGGAAAAAATATGAAAAATAAAGTTATTTTTTATTTTTAGGGTTTTCAACATAAAATTGCAGACCTAAATTTAACCTAAAACTAATCCTAAAGTAACCCTAGAACTAGGTTTCCTTTAGAGGAGAAAAGGTGTGAAAAACAAGGGAAAACCTACCTAGCAAAATTCCTACCCAACGTAGGTCTTCTAGGGAGGAAACACTAGGAAACCATCACAAAGAGATGTACCTCAACTTACTAAGGTGACAAGAATGAAGGTAATGGCCTATCCTAGGGTAAAGTGAACCTCTAGAGCTACCACTAAGACTTGAACATGCACATCCACCAACATCCAAACAAAACGTTAAGAAGCCTCACCTCTTCATGATCATATTCATCCAACAAATCAAAGCCTCACCAAAAGTATATATTAACCAAATAATTATTAGAAACCTCCTCTAGAGGAGTGCATCCATCCAAAAAAACCCTAACAGGGGTAAAACCAGTGCATAGTTTTAAGATATTGAATTTTGACCTTAATGATGATGGGAATGAGTCCCATTGTACATGAGTTACTTTGATTTTTGTGTGTGTATATTGGTTGAAGGCCCCACTGCACATGATTTATGCTGATTAGTTATATATATTGGGTGTAAGCCGATGCATATGTTTTATTATCGTATATGCGATTGTATATATTGGGCATGGACCCGGATGGACAAAGATTATGGTCATAGTATGATATACTGATGTATTATGTGATTTATCTTGACGCATGTACTAATATTCTTATTGTTGTAAAATGTGCAGAAGACTAAATGCATGATTGAGTTCTATAATGTGTTGGACGAAAACTCTGAAGCACGTGAGTGATGAGATTTTGTGTTGAGCGCAAGCTCTGGAGCACATGAGTGATTAGATTTTTTGTTGAGATAAATATATAGAGAAAATGAATCATGATATTTTATTTTTCACATAAGCTCTGTGTAATGACACTTTTTTAAATTTTTACCAAAATGCCCAATTTTCCAATTTTTTCACAATGTTGGCTCTTGACTAGTTTTAGTGTCTTGGTCTCGAAATCAACCCAATTGCTTCCAAATATTTAGATAATTTGTATGAATGATATAATAAATTAATTATTATGTTCATGGATTTATTATGTCCCTCCAAACACTTCTACAAGTCTGTACTAAATTCTGAACAAGATAGAGGATTTTATTGGTAATTTTGGGCTCAAATCCCCCCGGGTAAGTGGTAGAAATGGCTTCCCAAATGTGCAGAAACCCACTCAAATTATAAAATTAAATAAGGGTATATGTATAATACATTAACATAGAATAATATGGATAAAAAATCTACCTCCCATGGTTTTTATCACTTCTTTCAATCAGATATAAAAAACTAGTTTTAGACCCTTGGGGAAATGAGGTGTAGTTTGCTCCAATGGTTATGCAATTCGACCCAATGGCCAAAAATTATAATTTACTGAAAATTAAACCCATAATATACTTTAATTACAGTCTATTCATTCACAAATCATCAATATTTTACAAATCCATTCGAATTCAACAAGATTACAAGAGTTTACAACAAGGTAGTGGGGAAATGGCATTGTTTCTTCATTATTGAGAAATAATACATGATATTGCTTGGCCTTTATACCTGAGATATTTATGAACTTAAAAAATATATAATTTAATATATAATACAAAATACTATATCAATATAAGCTCCCTCAAATAGATGAATATCTCACCAAGTGCGCCTCACTCCATGGAGCTGAAATATGGTGAAAAAACTTGAGATGAAAGAAAGAACAAGATGAAATTTGATGTATCCAAAAGCTTCTGTATCTTGAAATTTTAACTAATACTCCATTTAATCTCCTTTAAATACCTGATTGGCCTCTCCCAACACCAACTAGGATGGGAATCTTTCACCCTTGAAATTGGCCAAGGCATGAACTAGTCATCCACTAGCTCTCTCTCTTCACAACAAGAAATTTCAAAAATGATCAAAAGGCCATTATATTGGTTTCCTCATATATTTTATAAAATTCCTTAGCCTTCTAAGTTTCCCAATCCATTCACAAACTCAATCCAAGTCGAACTAGGGTGTGTGCTCATGAATTGACATGTGTCCTCTTTATCCTTACCTTCCACCTTCCCCAAATTTGAGTAGGAGCCCATTGAGCTTCCAAAAATCACATGATAGATCTATTGGATGGTATATTTTGACCTGAAATTTAATATATGTCATATTTCAGCCTTCATATCTTACTTGTGTCATAACCGTCATAGAATCTCCATCATTGGTGTCATGGATGTCATAAATGTAAGGGGAATCTAGCCAAGTGTCCATGAAACTCCCATTTGCCTTTTTCTCTCCCCATATAAGTTACAATTCATCCAAAATTTGGCATATGAAGTATATGGACAATTATATTAACCTTATAATCCATACAAAAACATTAGGATTCCCATATATTCGAGATTGCAAGAGGAGGATGCCATTTAACATAGGAATTCTAACTTGAGTGGGCCCCATAGTCTCCATGTGTCTCCATTATCCATAGACATTTCATTTTTCACTTGAATTCATTTAATTAAATCCATTAAATAAATATTTTTTCCTTATAATTTCAAAAAACCATTTATTAGCTCCCTTATTAACTTTCCAATGTTTCCACCCAACCTAGGGAACTAGTAGGATTGATGGAATTTTTCTGCTGTGAAATTATTTAAAATGGGTAAATTATAGTCCTCCCCATAGAATATTGCTTTTCCTCAAGCAATTTGATATTTGTATGCTTCAAAATATTCTCCTCTTCCCATGTGGCATATTCACTTGGTAGATCCTTCCACTGCACCAAGTATTCTTTGATTGTTCTGCTCCTCAATCTTCTCTCCCTTGTCTTCAAAACCTTTTCCGGAATAGGTGTGACATGTCCTTCACCATCCAAAGGAGGTAGTGTATCTGAAATGAAAAATTTCTTACCAATATCTTTATTGAGACAAGAAACATGAAATGCATTATGAATTTTACTCCCTTACAGAAGTTCCAACTCATATGCCACTTCTCCAATCTTCTGGATTACCTTGTAGGGCCCATAGTATCTTGGCTTTATATTTTCTACTCCATTCCTTTTGAGATATGTTTGTTTGTATGGATGAAAACTCAAATATACTAAATCATCAACCTGAAAGGTCCTTTCCTCTCTATGTTTATCTGCATATTGTTTTTTCTAATTTTGGCTAACCTGCAAATTGTCTTTTAAAATCTTTAAAATTTCTTGGATTTCTTCCAGCCAATATTTAGCTTTTGGAGCTCTACTATCACCAAATATCATATTATAAAATGTAAGCGCATCATAAAAATATAATTCTCTGAAAGGAGACATCCCTATTGACATGTGAAAAGTGGTGTTGTAGCAAAACTCACCCAAGTGTAGCCATTTTGTCCAAGCTTTTTGCTGTTCTCCCACATAGTTTTGGAGGTACCCTTCCAACCATTTTTTCACCCTCTCTATTTTTCCATTATTTTTGGGATGGTAGCTTGTAATTGGAGTCAATTGAGTGCCCACCAATCTGAAAATTTCTTGCCAAAATCACTCATGAATCTACCATCTCTATCACTCACAATGCTCTTGGGGAGCCCATGCAATCTGAAGATTTTTTTGGAAAAAAGGTTAGCCACTTGTGCAGCACTAAAAGAGGATGTAACAGAAAATAAATGAAAAAACTTAGTCAATCTATCCACTACCACATATATGCAATCCTTTCCCAAATATTTGGGCAAACCGGTGATGAAATCCATCAATATATTGTCCCATTTTTGCTCTAGAATGGGAAATGGTTATAGTAAACCAGCTGGGTATGTGAATTTTGATTTTTTTTTTTTGACATACCTTACATTCATTCACATAATTCTGAACATATTCCTTTATCCCCTTCCAATGTAACCTTTTCCTTATTTACCTATAGGTTTTGAAGATCCTTGGATGGCCTGCTAGTGGGGAATCATGTGCTTCCTGCAAAATTTTGTACTTAAGCTCTGAATCTCAAACCAAATAAATTCTTCCCTTATAGTATATCAGCATATGTAAAATTATGTAGTTATCATCTCCCATGATTCCATCTAATACATCACAAGAAAACTTATCTTTGGCATATTCAACTAGTAGCATGTCTTTCCAATTTTTAGCAATGTCCATGAGAGAAAAAGAAGGTCTTCGAGATAATGAATCTGCTACAATGTTATTCTTTCCTCTCACATATTCAATATAAAAATCATAATTTTGGATATTGCTTGACCACTTTTGTTTCTTTTCATTTAGATCCTTTTGGGTAAGGAAGTGTCTTAGACTATTGTGGTCAGTTTTCACCACAGACTTGTTGCGTACCAAATATTGTCAGAATTTGGCCAAGGCATGCATGATGGCCAACATCTATTTGTCATATATGGAGTAAATATTTTCATGATGCTGCAACTTTCTGCTCTCAAAGGCTAGGGGTGTTGGCCTTGATTTAGGAAATACCCTACTCCACCACCCGAGGCATCACATTCAACAACAAAAGGCTTACAAAAATTAGGTAATGCAAGTATGGGAAAACTACTCATTACCTATTTTATTTTTTGGAAGGTATTTTCAGCCTTTTTGTTCCACTTTAAAGCATCCTTCTTAGTCAAATAAGTGAGTGGAGAATTCAACTTGGAAAACCCTTTCACAAGCTTCGTGTAGTATGTACATATTCCAATGAAGCCTCTTACTTCTGTGATGTTTTTTGGTGATGGACATTCTAAGATAGCCCTAATATTTTCCATGTGCACTTTCACTCCATATTTCCCAATAATGTACCCAAGATATAATAGTTCTTTCATCCCAAATTCACATTTAGACATCTTAGCATACAGACACTATTCTTGCAAAGTTTTCAACACAATATTTAGGTGTTGCTTGTATTGCACTCCAACAATTAAGAGTGCTCTCCAACCCATACCATTTGGAAAGAGAATTCCGGGATCCCATTTTCTTATATGCATTCTTCCAAACATCATGAGTACATAATATATATCAGAAAAGTACATAACAACATAATAAAAAACTACATCAAGGAGGTGCCTCATCAAAAAGTCATGCAAATGCTTAAACCTCCAAGTAAGTAGACCACCATTTTCCAAGTGCATACAAGCTTCAAGTGACCAATCAAATCTGATCCAATGACATAGGTGAGTATGCCATGTCCTATAATTCTGATCCAAAAGGATGCAATATGCGTCAAAATATTCAGCCATGTATTCTTTCATCCAAGAAGTGAATGAATGATCTCCAATAAAATCTGAACCAAATAATGAGCAAGAGAAACAAGGAGACTTCAAATGACTCAAAGAATTCTCACCCATACATCCATGCATGAGAGGATCATAAATATATAACAAAGTATGTGGCTGGAAACAAAAATGTTCCCCAACCATAAATCTATTCACCCGAGTGTTGAATGAAGTTCCTCCAACATCAAATGAACCAAGTGTTGAGCAAGAGAAACCATGAGTCTTCAAGTGACTGAAATGCCTATCATAGGTGAACCCATGTAGATGTGTATCATCATAAAGTAACAAAGGATGCTGCTACAAATTTGAATAAGAATATGCTCCAACCATGTCATCATAAAAAGTAAATCTAGGAGTTCCATACTCCTCATGTGGCACCATAAAAAAGAACCCTTCATTAGAGGAAATTTCAACTCAAAATGGGACTTTTAACTTTAACTCAATTTCCTTGTCATCATGTGTTAGCCAATGAAATTTATTTAAACTTGAAATACTGTATAGGTATTAAACATTTTTTTAATATAAATTTGGGGATAGGAATCATAAAAAAAATATTTTTTTTGTTTGTATTTTCGACATATCTCCCCGTTTTTTTACTCAAATTTGATTGGGAGAGCTCGTTGGAAGCGGAATTAAATTTTGCATCCAACGAGTACCCACTTAGCATACTTTTGAAGGATCCTGCTACCCGAAAAACAAGAAATACCTGAAAAAATGTGATGATGACATCATTATCACTCTTTTTCAGGTATTTCTTGTTTTTGGGGTAGCAAGGTCCATTAAAAGTATGCCGAGTGGGTACTTGTTGGATGCATAATTTAATTCTGCATCCAATGAGCTCTCCCAATCAAAATTTGAGTAAAAACACGGGGAGATATGTCAAAAATACAAACAAACAAAAATTTCTTCCTCCAAAATTAATAAATATTATTTTATTACTTGAACTATTATTTTATTAATATTTTTAAGGAGGCCCATTTTGAGGTGAAATTTTCTCTAATGTCACCCATACTTCATTGAGACTAATGCTGAAAAACATGGAATTGTAGGATGTAGGAGAATGAACTAACTCACCCAACTGATAAAAAAGTGCAGAAGTTTGATCATGGGAAGTATCCCTATGGGTAGTATCATGCGGATTTTTCAAAAGCATGAAACCTTTGTCATATATTGGTTCCAATGTAGAGGAATCATGCCCTTCTTTAAAAATTGCATAACCTTCATCAAGAGACAATTCAAGTTCCTCTTCCACCACATCAAGTGTTTGGATCTCTTCAAGTTCATATTCAGTATTTTCAATAGAAAGTTATTCATACTCATGTGATGTCTCTTCATAATTTTCAGAGTCACTTGGGAGTGAATTTCAATCCTCTTCATGTACAACTTCTTCTATTTCACCTATTTCAGAACTAGGTGGTTCATGGGTCTCCTCCTTTTTCTCCTTCAAGCAAGCTGATGCATTTTCCCCCTTGGTTTTCTTAAAATCAATATATTTTTCCCAACTTTGGGTATCCAAAAATTTGAATTCTTTCATAATATTCTTAGTCATGTTTTCAAAAACAGGGTCCATAATTTTTATAAGCTCCTCACCATCATATGAGGTTCCCTTTTCATCCCTAGTCATAGTATATGTTGCCACCTTTCACACACCTGGGTGGGAATGTGGCATAAATATTCAAGCCACTTAGTTTGTCCTTGGGGACAAGTATTGAGTCAAGGCTGTCACCTTGTTCTTGACTCCTCCATTTCGGCTCAACTCCTAATGAAGCCAAGGGGGGTAGACCCTACTAAGTTACTAAGGAAAAATTATTTAGTATGATGATGGTATTAAAGAGTAATATTTTTAGGAGTTTTGATTTAACAATTGTAAACAAAAAATAACATGATGAGATAATCACAAGTAAGCACAAAATGACACCTAATCACATATAGATTGAAATAAATAAAAAGTTGACCAGTGCCTTGAAAATGGAGTCGGAAATAATTAAGAGTGCTTGCAAGTGCAGGAATGAATATTGTGCAATTGTATCTTGGTACGTTTTAAATTAATGTGAAAAGATGACTAAATTAACTTAAGCCGGGGGACTTCGGATATACCTAGGGGGTACTTAGAGTATGTCCAAAACTGAACCTTCACGGCTACCCACAAGGAATATGTGAGCTGAATGGATTCCCTGAGACTATTGTTCATAATGCACTCAAAGGTGTAACAGAGACTGGTGCCTCGAGGTCATTGTTCAGGAGTTCCCGCTTCCTTTGGGTATTTTTCCACCATTTACGGTTTGATCGAGGCATTGGATTTTTTCCTGATGGTGGTTGATTGGAAAAGATGAAGAATAATTAAACTAGTCACTCATGTTTCTTTTGATGTAGCTTGACTGATCCGACAAAGCGCAGCCAAATCTAGAGCATACACATCGGAGTCTTCTCAATTTTAGTAAATTTTAAGGGCGTGTTCTTGTTAAAAAGAAGACCCTCCAGGAATCTCTTTTGGTCCAAGTGGATCTCAATCAGGAAATCAAGGAGGGGTTAATTTTACTGCTTGCATGTGAAAAAATAACAATGACAGTAGAATCAGAGATACACAACAGCGGTTTTCTAATTAGTCCTACCACGCATCTATTTCCCCTTTCGGGTCAATCGAGAAGTCATGGGGTAAGTAGTATGATTACTTTGAATTCAAAATATGGAATAATGAATTTTTTATCAAATTATACAATCCTACATAACAAGACTAATCTAGAGAAAAAACAGGAAAAATTGCAAAAAAGTGAAACGGACGCGGATCCCCCCTGCGGGGATGGGGAGTGGGCTGAAAGAGCCTACTCAAAATGATTATTTTTTATTATTATTGGTTAAAATATCAGAAAAATAAAATATGCACTTTGTTCCTTGTTATCTGGGATCCAAAGGCTTACAACAAGCTTGTAACAAGCTAAACTAAAATCACAGCGGTGGGGGAAGCCTACGGAAAGCTCTGGTTCGCCCAAGAGTCGAAAAATGGGAAGAATATCATTCTATTTTTATTAAAATTTCTTAAAAACAGAGATAAATTAAAATCAAATATCCCCAAAAACACTTTAAAAGTGTTTTGGGTCACCAAGCTAGTTACCGAACAAAAAATAAGCAAAAAAATGTTAGAAGGGGCGAATCTAGTTTTGCAAAAAGGAACCAAGGAAAGCAATATTTCCTTGGGATATTGGCTTGATGTTTGGGAAGCCAATGAGATATGTAATTTTCTTGCAGAATTTAAGTCTTTAAAGAAAAAATAAATAAACTACCTTATGAGCAAGCTTTAGATCTAGATCTATGATTTAGCTACTTGCAAAAAAGGAAATTTCTACACCTAGATCTATCTTTATGAAATGATATTATTTATGACATTACAGATCTAAGAAACAAGACTCATATGAAATAGATCTAACATTATATAATCAATTCTTAGAACTAGATCTGATCATAAGAGGAAGAAACATGTAACCGAAATATTGATTTTAATAGAAAGGAGGAAGAGAAGGGGAAAGGCTTGTTGTTGGATGGATCTGCAATGGAAACTTGTTAGTGGAATACATAGGGGCAATGTCTTCACAAAAATTTTGGATGTACAGTGGAGTCAAACTAGATCCATGGCTTATCCAATCCTTTCTACCTAAAATCTAAACACACAATGCTGCATGAAACCTCATGAGATCTGGATATATATATGAAAAAGAGATAAGAATTACATGCAAATAAACTTATTAAACATGTATAATATAGATATTCAAACATATATTCTATGAGATATAGAAAAAACAAGTAACCTTACTTGCCCAACAATACTCCTATTGATTAAGCTGAATAGTTCAAGCCAGACAGGGTTCAGATGCAGAAATTGAAAGAAAAACTGGCAACATCAATAGCCGCAAGACAATGTTTATTCCACACACATGAGAGCATTACACCATTTGGCCTCCAAAGATTATTTATTTCAACAATAAAAATATTACAACATTATTACAATAGCAATCCCTTCACTCCAACTCTAACTAGCTTGGAAGAGGAAATGACTGCTTTATTTATAGCAAAAACAAGAAATCTAGCCCAAGGGGTTGCAATTCCCAAGGAGAGAGAGAATACAGCTGCATGTGGAGTGAATCTGATCCTGATCCGAGTCTATCTGAGTCTGATCTGAGTCTCCTTGAGTGAAACTGTCAATCAAATAACTGATATTCCTGACACCTCAACCTGCTGACTGAAGCATCCACTAGAACTCATCCAGATGAGTCCACACGTGTGAAGGAGAGAGGGAGGGCACAATTCCCAAGATTGCATGCATTAATTTACCCTTTTTTCAATCTATATCAGCTCCTTCTATCAACGAATGGTTAGATCTAGTCAATCCCAAGTTGATGAGANATGATTTAGGATTTTGAATTTTCTCCATTATTTAATTAATTTATCAATTAAATAATCAATATTTGATTTTTAGGGATTTTTGACCTAAGTGATGGACAAATCAATCAAAACCTAGAAAAAGTGGGTCTATGGGTTTACATGGTACTCTAAGCTTGAAAATGAGCACCCCCATGACTGAAACTGATTACTGAGCCCACTTTTATTAAAAAACCAATTTTTCCAATTAGACTCTTAAAAAATAGCCTAAGTATTGTGGAAAAATTAAAATTAAAAAAATTAAAAAATAAAAAAAAAATAAAACCTAGGGGGACTTAGACATGTTCATATGACTCGACCATGATTCCTATCATGTTTATACATTGACGCATAAACTCTAATAACCTCAATAGGCCTAAATGCCATGCTGACCACCCCAACTTTGGAGTTATTGAGTGAAAAAATCAGAAATTATCAGTAGTTTATTCAACAACCAATAATAACCAAGGGAAAAAACACCCCAGGATGATCGAATTGACAAATAAAGTCTAAGAGACTGAGTCTTTTACAGACACTATCATGCTAGAAAATCTTATTAGAACTCCCCCATGCGGTATGAACATGTGATATAGTGCAACAAGCACTTCCCAGAAGCACTTCCGAAGGTCTTTTGAAGTCCGAACAAATCATCTTTGTCCAGTTCACTAGGCTCACTTGATAAAAAACCACTAAGTACAACTTAGGTGGTAACATCTGGCTCCATCTAGGGGCACATGCTCTCACTAATCTTCTGATCAAAGAAGAGGATGTGAGAACTCTAGAATATCTGGGTCCTGCATAGCAATTAAAGCTTGTCAGTAACATGTATAAAAAAGAAATCAACTATAAAACTAGATTAATGTACAGAATTAGTAATATTTTATAAGACTAATATAAAAAAGAAAAAAATTCAAGGTTAGTAATATGGTACAAAACATCTATAATACAACAATATGATACATGAAATTTAAAAATGCATGCAAGGAAAGGTTTATAAATTGGCCCTGAAACCACCGATGCCAATAAAGGCATCAAACTGGCTCAGTGAAGAACATCTTGAGGAGAAATCCATTCACTAGTAGGCTTGAACTTTCTCCTTCTAGGTCATTTAGATAGAAATAATTTGTTCCTACTACTTCATCCATGATATATGGCCCAAACCATAAGATTTCAAACTTTCCATGTTTCCCAAGCTTCTCCCGCCATTTTTCCCAACGCAAGACTGTGTCACCTACTTGAAAGGATCCAAGCCAGGTAGATCTATCAAAGGTTCTCTTGACTTTGTATGAATTTCTGATACTTTGGTCAAGGGAATTTCTTCTACTCTCATCTAACTCGATCAACTGGTTGAATCTATTCTGAATGGCATCTTGATCTCAGCTAAAGGTTTGGAGAAGCCGATACACTAGAAGCTCTAAATGGATAGTTAAGGTGACATCTAGTCCATATACAAGTTGAAAAGGGTTCCTTTCGGTGGAACTTTTCTTTGTGATTCTATTGACCCATAATGCAAACTTGATATTGCTATCCCAAGCCTTTTATCATCACCAATAGTTTTCTTGATTATGGTCATTGATTTCTTATTACTTGACTCAGATAGACCATTTCCTTGGGGATAATAGTTGGGTGAATGTGATAGGACAATGCCGTACTTGAAACAAAAGGATGACATCTCAGAGGAAACAAAGCACGAACCATTATCTGTGATGATTTTGGCTGGCACACCTAATCTTGTGATAATCTTATCTTCTAAGAAATCAATGACTACAACATCAGTTGCCTTCTTGGTGGGTATCGCCTCTACCCACTCGGTGAAATAATCAGTGGCGGTGAGTATCCAAGAATAACCATTGCTCAATTTATCCTTGAACTTACCAATGCAATCAAGGCCCCAGTGCTGGAAAGGGGCCTAGACTACTATTGGGTTTAAAGGCAAGGATTTCATTTGTTGCTTTCCAGTGAACAACTGACACTAAGGGAAAACTCTGACATACTTGTGAACATCTAAAAATAGGTTTGTCCAGTAGTAGCCTGCTCTAAGTATTTTATGGGTGGTTGTTCTTGCTGCAAAATGTACACCACAAAATCCTAAATGGAACTCAACCCTAAGTTTTTTGGACTCAGGTTCATCAACACATCTAAGTATTAAACCATCAGGGATTCTCCAACCCAAACCATCTTTTGTTAAATAATACTTAGTTTCTTTTGATCTTAATGCTCTTCTTTTATGGCCAAGTAGGTGATCATGGCATGTAAGGTTATAGAGGAAAAAGATGATGTCGGTATACCAAGGGTGCTGCTCTAATCTTTGAAGCTCATCTAATACACTTTGTTCTGGATCACTGTTCTAGCAGATTATTCCTAAGGATTTTTCATTTCCTTGGGTCAACATCTTTGCAAGACCTTGTCCCTTAATTAACTTAGTAGTTTTTATCTCTAAATCATACTCATGAATATTTGAAACCCACTTACCCCTGATTCCTAGACAATCCTGCTGAGACATGATATCCTTGACAGCTGCATGGGGTACATACCCAATGATTTTTGAGTATCCTACATAAATTCTGAAATGTTTAAGGGACTTAACAAGAGAATAAGCTTGTTTCTCCATGGTGGTGTACTTCAACTCTGAATGTTTCAAGGCTCTACTCATAAAGGCTATAGGTTGCTCTTGTCCCTCCTTATTCTTTTGAAGAAAAACACCAGCAATGGTTTCCTTTGAGGCAAAGGACAATATCTGAAATTCCTTGGAATAATCTGGATTGATCAAGACTAGGGACTTGGATATGGCATCTTTGATAGACTTGAAAGAATCTTTCCCTTCATCCGTCCACTCAAATTTAGCATATTCCTTTCGCAACTTTTGTAGACGCTTCATTAGTTCTACTAAATTTGGGATGAATATCCTTATGAAATTTATCTGACCATTGAAAGACTGGAGAGATTTAAGATTCTAAGGAAAGGGGAATTTCTTAATGGCTTCAACTCGCTTAGGATTGATTTTGACATGATCCTTAGAAATGATATGTCACAACAACTTGCCTTCATCTGTAACATACCTGACCCTCCAACCGGCGAAGAGGATGCTACCATGGCATTAACCATCTGGGAAACCAACCCCATGGACATGTGCATTTATAAAATGCTAAAACAAATGCATTGAAGTTGAACATGTATAGATACATAATTATCTACCATACACAATGGAAGCAACATACATTGATACAAGCATTCAACATGTTCATCATATTCATTAACGGTAATGTGATTGCAGAAGTAAAATATACATGATTACTTATCTCATAAAGAACTCGTTCCGCAACCAGCTACGTCGCTGCAATGTTCCACCCAACCATAGGCCAGCGTGCTCCTTAATCTCTCAACAATGCTGCCACCCCTGAACTGGGCATGATTCCCTAAGGAACAAGGAACAAGCAGGCTTACACATAGCCAAGGTACACCAAAACATAGCCAAGCCAACACAGTTGGGTTTATTAGGCAATCCAAGAGCTGGGAAAGGCTAAATGCTAAGCTGGTGAGATCATTACAGAGCTACGGACACCTACACCAGAACTAGCCTGAATTCTAAAACACACACACACACCCAACACAAGGAATCAGTCCCTTCTCTGCTACATAGTCCCTTAGGCCCTGACTCCCTTCCAGTGCTATTTAGGGGTTGTGGAGAAAAAAGCCAACACTCTAGCTCTATCTGTGTGGTTTCCAACACACCAGGTTTATCAAGCAAGCCAATCCCCCATCCCTACTGCCAACACAGTCCAAAGACCAACCACTACATACATGCAGTCACACAAGTGATTCACATCTTGGGTAAGGAACACAACTCTTGAGTCATTATTGGCCCTATCATGGCCAAAATGACTCCAAAACAACCTACTGCAGTCCCAAAATGTAAAACAGACACAACCAACAATGTGGGAGAAACTACAGTCCGTCACACAGTCCCTGAGCGTAAAAATGGCTCTCCACAGAAAAAAATCGTGGGTGATAGTGACCGAACGGCCCCTAGCTTGCTGCGTGAGTAACAACAATGCAGAACCCAGTGCGTGAGAGAATATTTACATTATATCCAAAATATGGATCAAAACACACCAGATTCCTCTCTATGGAAAATGTGAATGACACTGGAGACGACTCCTCTCTCCTGGATGCGTGAGACCAAACAGGAAAGAAGCCTGTACGTGAGAAAATGAATAAACAACCGTCCCTGCGTGAGGATGAACAGACAATGGAGAGTCATGAGTGGGGAGTGTGGGAGCATTTTTTCCCTTTCAGCACCATCTTGGAGAGAGTGGAAATTCTGGAGAGTTCGCTTCCTTTTCCCAACGTGAGGTTCCATTGCTGGTGGAGTGTGCATGTGGGAAAGGACTGGCAGTCCTGCCACACTCCACTCCCAGCCATAACTGCCTCAACTACTCAGCAGAATGTTTAAGGTGGTAGTTGGATAAGACAAGGGAAGTTGAGCAATTCAAACACAGTGGTGACACATGGATTTTCCCCCCATAGCCCAAGGTTTGACAATTCCCCCCCCCTTATCCTTGTGATAATCATGCCCCATCTCAATTTAGTTTCTGCGAACATAGCTGGTTGGGTTATTTAATTAAAGATGCATATTTACATGATGACAAAACTTAATATATGTCGTATACCATGATAGACCATCGACAACTATTTTGTTTTCCAAAACATAACACAATTAAATCGATGGCGGGGTTTTTTCCTTTAGCTCCACACCATGATTCATTACAATATATACATCATGTACATTTAATGCAATAGGGTAAAAATCGGGGTGTTACATTCCCCTCCCCCTTCAATAGCACTATCCTCAGTGCTTCACAAAATTTGAACAAAATGCTGCACTGGTATGGCCTCAGTGTTCCGTAGAATTGAACAAAAATGGATGTGCCAATCGCATGGCATCCTCCATCTCCCATCTAGCCTCTTCAGGTCCTTAGTGCCCCCATTGCACCTTTACTTTCCCTATGGCCCGGTTCCGAAGCATTGTGACCTTCATGTCGAGGATGCGCATTGGCTAGATTTGAAGCTCTCCCTCGGGTTCCACTTGAATCACATCCCAATTTATCACATGTTTGGGATCATTTACATATCTCTTAATCAAAGAAACATGAAAAAAATTATGAGCTCTAGTGCTAGAAGGAAATGCAAGTCTATATGCAACTGGCCCTATTCTTTCAAGCACTTCAAACGACCCACAATATCTTGGTGATAGCTTGGCACAACTTCCAAGCTTCAAGGAACTCTTCTTTTCTCTCACTCTGAGGTAAACATGGTCCCCAACACTGAACTCCCTGTTCACCCTATGCTTATCTACATAGCTTTTATGTTTGTCCTGTGCTGCTTTCAGATTCTGCCTGATCTTTACAACCTCTTGCTCCATTTCCTTGAGAAATTCTAGTCCAAGCACAATCTTGTTCACTAGGTTATCCCAATTCACTGGTGTCCTACACCTTCTTCCATACAAAGCTTCATACGAACTCATCCCCAAGGATTCCTAATGTCCATTGTTATAAGCAAACTCTACTAGGTGTAAGTAATATTCCCACCTGGTTGGTTTGTCCATCACATACATGCGAAGCATGTCTTCAAGCACCTGATTAACTCTCTCTATCTTCCCATCTGTCTGAGGATGGTATGCAGTGATAAAGTTTAGCTTTGTACCCAAATTTGCAAACAACCCCTTCCAAAAATTGGAAGTGAACTTGACATCTCTGTCAGAGATTATTGCCTTTGGAAATCCATGCAATTTGAAAATCTCCTTCATGAAGATCTTTGCAATGTCATCAGTCTTATGTGTAGACTTAACTGGTATAAAATGCGCTACCTTTGTCAACTTGTCCATCACAACCATGATGGAATCATGTTGTCTCCAAGTCATCGGCAATCCTGTAATAAAATCCATGGAAATAACTTCCCATTTCCATTCTAAAACTGGCAAAGGATGCAACAAATCTGTTGCATGTTGATGCTCAACCTTTACCTGCTGACATTTCATGCACCTTGAAATGTATTCATCCATGTCCTTTTTCATTCTTGGCCAAAAGTACTGCTTTCTGGCTGTAGCAATTGTCTTCTGATATCCTGGGTGACCAGAATACGGAGCTTGATGGATTTCATCCATGACAACTTTCCTCAAATCTGCTACATCTAGAATATAAATTCTACCTTTATAAGTAATAAGTCCATCTTCTTCCAATTTATATCCCTCATACCTCTTCTCAAGACTTTGCTGTTGCAATTTTTCCTTTACCTGTTCATACAATTCATCTCCATCAACATGATTAACAATCTGTTGCCTCAAATCTGATTGGAAAATAGTAAGAGATGGCACATGCATTTCTTTCACCTTCCTGCTAAGTGCATCAGCTACCTTATTCTCTTTCCCTTTTATGTGCTTGATTTCAAAATCAAATTCACATAAAAATTCCATCCATCTTGCTTGCCTAGCATTCAGAGTCGGCTGATCAAATAAATACTTCAGTCCACATTGATCTGTTCTTATTTCAAATCTCTTGCCCATCAAGTAATGTCTCCACATCTTGAGAGCATGTACTATGGCTGCAAGCTCTAGGTCATGAGTGGGATAGTTCTTCTCGTGCTCCTTCATCTTTCTTGACTCATAACATATCACATGGTTGTATTGCATAAGGACTCCTCCAAGCCCTTGTCCACATGCATCGGTACACACCATAAAATATTTCTCTGGGTCTGCAACTTTCAATACGGGTGCACTGGTGAGAAGATTCTTCAACCACTGGAAACTTTCTTCACACCTCAATGTCCATTTGAAATTTATCCCCTTCTTTTGCAAAGAAGTGATGTCATGTGCAACTCTGGAGAATCCTTCAATGAACCTTTGGTAGTATCCTGCAAGTCCCATAAAATATCTTACATCTGTCACATTCCTTAAAGTAGGCCAATGGCTTCAATCTTTTCAGGGTCCACAGATATACCCTCCTCTGAGATAATGTGACCTAAATATTGAATTCTATCTCTATAGAAGTCACACTTGCTCAGTTTTGCATACAACTGATACTCCCTGAGAAATTGCAATGTCAATCTCAAATGCTCTTCATGCTCTTTCTCATTCTTAGAATAAACAAGAATGTAATCAAGGAAAACAAGAACAAACTTGTCCAAATACCTACTGAAGACACTGTTCATAAGGCACATAAATGTAGCTGGTGCATTTGTGAGACCAAATGGTACCACTACAAGCTCATAATGCCCATACCTTGTTCTGAAGGCTATCTTATGAATGTCTTCATCCTTGATTCTCACCTGATGGTAACCACACCTCAAGTCAATTTTGGAAAATACATTTGCTCCTCTCATTTGGTCAAAGAGGTCATCAATCCTAGGAAAAGGATATTTATTCTTCACAATAACCTTGTTCAATTGTCTGTAATCAATACATAACCTGAGTGTACCATCTTTCTTCTTTACAAACAGAACTAGTGCTCCCCAAGGAGACACACTTGGCCGAATATACTTCTTCCCCAACAACTCTTGCAGTTGCATCTTCAACTCTAGCATCTCTGGTGTACTCATCCTGTAGGGTGCCTTGGACACTGGTGCTACTCCTGCCACAAGTTCAATTGTGAAATCAATGTCTCGCATTGGAGGAAGCCCTGGAATCTCATCAGGAAACACATTCTTGAATTCCTGTAACACCTGATAGTCCTCCAACCTCGGAGTTTAATCTCTTGATGTCTCCAAAGTATGAGCTACATACAACTGGCAACCCTTCCTACAGAACTTATTTAACTACATTGTTGAAACCTGCCATACTGAAATCACCTTTGGAATACCTTTCACAACTACTAGGTTCCCTTCTTCATTCATGCATTCGAAATTCTTACTGTAGCAGTCAAGCTTTACCCTATGAGATTCTAACCAATCCATTCCAATGGGAACATCATAGGAACCAAGCGGTAGAACATTCAGATATACACAAGTGACCAATCCATTCATGACCAATGGACATTTCTCTACCACTTCACTGACCTTTCTCTTAGTTCTAGTGGCTAGCTGAGCTAACCAAGATTTCCTATGCTTTACTTTCTTAAAAGCACAAATCTCCACTACTCTAGGAGTAATGTAACGGTGTGTAGAACCAGGGTCAATCAAAATAGAAACAAATAGCTCAACAATATTACCTACTACTTCAACCACAGTTGACTGGTGATCTTCCTGGCGGTCCTCCAGTGCTACATAAATCCTAGGGACTGCCCTTGCTACTTGACCCACTGTTTCTGTAACTTGACTATTATAAGCCGGTCTTGCACTCTCATTCTCGAGTGGACAATTCCTGCACATGCAGGGTCCTCCACATTTCCAACATTGAAGTGGTCCTCTATTCTATTGTGGGTCCTTAGGCTTTTCTCCTGTCATGCCAACTGGTTTACTCGCAGCTTGGGATGGCTGCTTCTACTAATTCCTAAAGTTAGAAGGTTTGAAACATTTCTTTCTTTGGTCAAACTTCTCATTCTTCTTGTCCTTCCATGCCCTATGGTAATCTAGCTTACCTTTGCTTTGCTCATAGCAATACTTAGCCTTCCTTATTGCTTCTTCAAGAGTTCTAGGTTCATAAAACTCAATTCTATCTTTGTAAGACTAAGGTAATCCACTCAGAAAATGCTGGACCTTCACTTTTTCATCTCTAATGTACCAGACATACCTCAACAGCTCCAAAAACTTATTTGCATATTCTTCCATGGTCCACTATCCCAATCTTTGCTCATGGAACTCCTTAATCTTGTCATCATAATACCTGTCAGAGAGGTATTTCTGCTTGAAATACTTCTTGAACTGTTTCCATTTAAGTCTCCTTTCAATGATCCTCCTTACTTGCTTGAAGTGTTCCCACCAAATGGATGCCCTTCCATTCAGATTGAATATGGCAACTCTTTCCTTCATGTTTCCTGAATAATCATGCACTTGAAAGTACTTCTTTATTCCAAGAATCCAAGCTTCATCCTCTTGTCCAGTCTTTACCTCACCATCAAATGTAGGATGTTTAGATTTATTAAATTCATCTCGAGATCGATCCCTATGGTGTCTCTTTCTTTTTCTTTTATGAGAAGAAGAACTGGAATCCCCGTTGGACTCTTCAAAGTCCAACAATCCACTAGAAGTCCTTCTTTTTCTCCTAGTGATGCTCTTACTGCCTTCTGGCCTTGCTGTACCTCGTCTAGAGTCTATCTTTCTCTGTAAGTCTGTCAAACTATGGAACATAGCAGCATTCAATTGATGCTTCTCTTTCTGGGCTTTAATCAAGCTTCTCATGGTGGCTACAACATCTGATGGTGTTTCTTGGAATCTCCTTCCATTAGACTCTATGTCATCATTCCCATTACAGACATTTTCTCCCATGGCATCTTTTGCTCACTCGTAGGAATCCCGAGCATCACACCCATCATGGGTTCTCATGACTGAACCACCTCTAGCTTTACCACACTGTTCTTTCTACAGTACTGCTCTTGGAAGTTATCTAAAGTTCTGCAAATGTGTTTGTATCAAACTGTTAGATGCATAATATTAATATAAATCAAAATTACTTACCTTTTCTTTTGGAAATTCATAAAACAACAATTATGCTAAACATAGAATTTTCTCTATTTCATATTCAGCCCTGTAATCCACTGATAGTCCACTGAAATCTGCTAAAACAGTTAGAATTTGCTGAGAAAATTTCCACTTCGTAAAACCCAAAGTTTCCTTCTCTTCATCGGGTCTCTTCCGCACAAATTTTCCGACGTTTCGGCAGGAAAATCGCCAAACTTTTGATCTGCATTGGTGATGCGGAGGACTATTCACCTATTTCCTTCCACTGTATCAGATCCACATCCAACTCTCCAAACCTAATCGGCGATAAAACCAGCCTATGCACTGCATTGACGATTGGGTGTCTTATGCATCGGGTGGTTAGTCATCTCGGCTTCCGCAACGGCGGAAAGCGATCTTACTTTAGTTTCCGCGGGCAAACATCTAGACTTCTGATCCACTAACATTTCCCGATGGCCAATGATCTCGTGCCTTAGATAAAATTCAAATTTTCTTCTTTCCTTGTCTTCCGCGGCATCGGCGGTTGAAGCCTCTATCCATCGAAAGGATAGTTCACTAGCTAACCACAATGGTGGACGTTCAATCCACTAGCTTCCGCTGATCCAAACAGCTAACTGTCGCCGATCACTGATGGCCTCAACACTTAGACAATTTTTGAAAATTTCTTCTTCTGTCAGCGAAAAATTTCTCTACCTTCCGCTGACTCTGTCGGCTCCATAATCCACTAACACCTAGGCATCGATGAGTGGAAGACTAAAACATCGGTGGATTAGTTCGTTCAGCAGCTACAATGGAAACTCATCATATTTGATCCTTTCCCGATCGACGAACTAATTTTTACCAGCATCGATAGTCGAAACTTAGAGCTTCTCCCTGTGTGAAGACTAGTGCTCTAGGATTCTGTAATGGCGGACACACGAAGCACTATATTCTTCTGATAGCCGATGATTTCGGGCCTTATAAAAATTTGTAAACTTTCTTTATGACATCGGTGGTTGGACGCCTTACTTGTCGGATGCGTATTTGTCTAGCCATCCACAACGGTGGGTGCTCGATCAACTATTTTCCGCCGACAATTTCAACACTTAACCCAAATTTTGAAACTTTCCTACTATCAGCAATCGGAACCACTAACACTGTTGCATCGACATTTTATTCCCTTCGGCAGCCGCAACAATGAATTGACAAACCGCTACATTCTTCCGTGGTGTCGATGAACCCATCATCTATTTCCGTCGACAGACGTCACACACTTAGAAAATTTTCCACAATTTTCCTTCCAACTGTCCTCTGTCGAGTGTGCTTCTGCCTAGACCTCTGCTACATCGGAAGTCTTTCCCACTAAGTGTTCCGATGAACCGACAGTTCAAACACTTAGACAAATTTTTGTGTAAGTTTTCTATCATAACTTCTTATCTCTGTTAGGCAGAAAGAAATCCTGCCTCTGTCACTACATCTTCCATGGCTCATTCAGCCCCATGCTGCAACATGAGCTCTGATACCACAATGTAACGTCCCCGACCCTCCGACTGGCGAAGAGGACGCTACCATGGAATTAACCATCCCGGAAACTAGCCCCATGGACATGTGCATTCATAAAATGCTGAACCAAATGCATTGAAGTAGAACATGTACAGATACATAATTATCTACCATACACAACGGAAGAAACATACATTCATACAGGCATTCAACATGTTTATCATATTCATTAACAGTAATGTGATTGCAGAAGTAAAATAGACAAGATTGCTTATATCATAAAGAAGTCGTTCCGCAACCAACTACATTGCTGCAACGTTCCACCCAACCATAGGCCAGCGTGCTCCTTAATCTCTCAGCAATTCTTCCACCCCCAAGCTGGGAATGATTCCCCAAGGAATAAGGAACAATCAGGATTACACATAGCCAAGGTACACCAAAACACATCCAAGCCAACAGAGTTGGGTTTATCAGGCCATCCAGGAGCTGGGAAAGGCTAAATTCTAAGCTGGTGAGCTCATTACAGAGCTAGGGACACCTACACTAGAACTAGCCTGACTTCTAAGACACCCACACACACCCAACACAAGGAATCAGTCCCTTCTCTACTACATAGTCCCTCAGGCCCTGACTTCCCTTCCAATGCTATTTAGGGGTTGTGGAGAAGAAAGCCAACCCTCTAGCTCTGTCTGTGTGGTTTCCAACACACCAGGTTTATCAAGAAAACCAAGCCCCCATCCCTACTCCCAACATAGTCTGAAGACCAACCACTGCATACACGCAGTCACACAAGTGATTCACAGCTTGGGAAAGGAACACAAATCCTGAGTTGTTCTTGGCCCTATCGTGGCCAAAACGACTCCAAAACAACCTACAGCACTCCCAAAATGTAAAACAGACACAACCAGCAACATGGGAGAAAAAACCATCTTTTACACAGTCCCTGAGCATAAAAATGGCTCTCCATAGAAAAAATTATGGGTGATAGTGACCGAACGGCCCCCAACTTGCTGCGTGAGTAACAACAATGCTGAACCCAGTGCGTGAGAGAATATTTACACCAGATCCCAAATATGGATCGAAACACACTAGATTCCTCTCTATGGAAAATGTGAATGACAGTGGAGACGACTCCTCTCTCCTGGCTACGTGAGACCAAACAAGAAAGAAGCATGTGTGTGAGAAAATGAACAGACAACCATCCCTGCGTGAGAAAATGAACAGACAATCATCCCTGTGTGAGGATGAATAGACAATGGAGATTCACGAGTGGGGAGTGCGGGAGCGTGTTTTCCCTTTCAGCATCATCGTGGAGAGAGTGGAAATCCTAGAGATTTTGCTTCCTTTGACCAATGTGAGGTTCCATTGCTGGTGGAGTGTGCATGTGGGAAAGGACTGACAGTCCTGCCACACTCCACTCCCAGCCATAACTACCTCAACAACTCAGCAAAACATTTAAGGTGGTAGTTGGATAAGATAAGGGAAGTTGAGCAATTCAAATAGGGTGGTGACACGTGGATTTTTCCACCATATCCCAAGGTTTGACAATTCCCCCCCCTTATCCTTGTGAGAATCATGCCCCATCTCAATTTAGTTTCTACGAACATAGCTGGTTGGGTTATTTAATTAAATATGCATATTTACATGATGACAAAACTCAATATATGTCGTATACCATGATAAACCATCGGCAACGATTCCGTTCGCTGAAACATAACACAATTAAATCGATGGTGGGGCTTTTACCTTTAGCTCCACACCATGATTCATTACAATATATACATCATGTACATTTAATGCAACGGGGTCAAAACCGGGGTGTTACATCATCAATACCAAAGATTGACTTGGCAGGGTTTAAGGAAATACCATATTTCTGATGTCTTATGAAAACCTTCCTAATATGACTTATGTGGTCAAATCTTTCCTTTGAGAAAACAGTTAAGTCATCTTGATATATTTTGATTATTTTTCCTATAATTTCTTTGAAGGAAAAATCCATGGCTCTTTGGAAGGTTGTGTTGTAAAGGAAAGTATCCTATGGCTAGGGTTTAAGAGGCCATCAACGTACTGGGGTTGAAAGGTGGATGAAAATGGTTTTGCAAGTAAATAAGAGAAAAATTCATTGATTGGAATGGTTCACACATTAGCCAAATGAAGGTTGATCCAAGCAGCCCTTCAATCCTCTTCTTTCTCCCCTTGCTCCTCTTGCTCCAAGAGACCTGCAAAAAAAATTATACCTTCCTCAAACCAATATGACCACATATAAAGAAATGATAATCAAATAAACATGGAATAATGATCTGACTAACATCATCATATGATCATAAAAAAATATTCAATAAAACATTGAACAATAATTTGGGAAGAAGAAGGACATCACATCTTTATTAATCTTGAGAACAAGTACAAGTATACCTTCTCTTCAAGTTTGGCACCTCACGAAACATTGATCTGGTTCTGCTACTTCTCTTCTCCAAGGAACTCATCCTCCAAGCTCTGCAACAAAAGGAGAATGATTCTAGGGCAAAGCTGTGGGCAAATAGAGTCCCAATTCCTCTAGCATAATGATGCAAAGATTCTAGTCTCCTCTCATGGACCTCGCTACCTCTATTTATATGCTTAATGAAGAGTTAGGGTTGAATACAGAGTAGTAGCAATTGAAGGAGTCAGTTGCATAACTACCCAAACTACCCGAATTTCAAAATACGTATTTTTTTGACATTTTCAGGAGGCGTACGCGGGTTGTAGAAACAACAGTTGCATACATGAGGAGGTATACGCAGGTTGCAATGCAAAAAGTCACATATTTAAAGCGTACGCGACTATTATATATAGCAACTCACGTACGTACGTGGGTTTCCTTAAGGAAACTCGTGTACACATCAAAAAACTCATTTTTAGGGAATTTCTGGGCATTTTCAAACTTGGTGTCTTCTGGAAAGTTTTAGCGAACTAAAATATATTTCCAACAGTGCAGAGATGAGGTCAAACAGATTTACAAAACTCAAGATATGGGTCCTCCAAGTTAGGTGTTTTTTTAGTGACTTTCATGAAGTGTCGTCATGGAAGTGTCGACATGCGACGAAATCATAGGAAAGTGGTCATAGGCAGAGATGTGTCATTTTGAAATATAACAAATGCCCCCTAATGTATGAGGTTAGAGGGGAAGACAATAGCCAAAATACATTATAAAGGAAACAGCTGAGTATGGAGAGAGCAGAGAATCCAATATCGAAAGGCTCGAGCAAAGGTACCTGAAAGAGAGAGAAATGTCAGAAAAACTGATCTCTGGGACATACAAGCGCATATACAAAACATCTCCATAAAGATATAGGTAGATCCAACATATGTATAACTGATGAAACTATCATGGTCGCTCAATATGAAAAAAGGCACCATATCAAATCTAAAGGAGTCATGGCCACAAATGAACAAGGTGGATCCATGCTCAACAATCGATCATAGCCACAAGAATACAAGGTTGATCTATGTCTCAACAAAATGTCATATAAAATGTAACAAGGTCTTCCGCAACTTGGGAAATATAAAAATGATGATGCGACTGTCAGCCCAAGGTCTTCAATCCAAACCGCCCAAAAGGTACGAATCCTAACCATGCGAATAAAGGAGTTGAGGTCAAACATGGAAGAAACTGTTTGATTACTAGTCAATGATGAAAATCGTTAACAAATGTGAGGGAAACCACCATTAATGAAAATGGTCCCCAAGGTACCTAGTACATTCTAACAAGTGTGATTACAATGACTTGAAGTCTAACACTTGAAGAATCAATTGAGTAGGAGACAATAACGTATTCCCACTACCCAATAGCGAGGGAAATTTCCATTGATGACTACAATCCCCATTAGTACTATCATAAAACTCTAAATCTCATTCCCAAAGTAAGATGTGTTGTAGTCAATAGGAAGAGATCCGTTGGAAGGAAAGCATTAAGGCATCCTTCATCATCCAACACGAGGTAAGTCAAAGACTAATTGGATCAGGAATTGGTATTGAATTTCACGACAAGAAACACTGAAGACATGATGTAATGAATTGATACCAGGGAATGGCCGACACAAAAGGTCAAGGCAACTACAGAATGGCCGACAAAGGTTTAATCCTTGAACAGTGAGCATGACACAAAAGTGACTTAGGCAGCTTTTAACACAAAAGGACCAACGACAGAAATATGCAATGTAGGAGAAATTGATATATTCCCCATATAATTGGAAAAGAGACCAACTAGAGGAGTAAGAAACTCTAAATCAGGATAAGGTCAAAATACTAGGACCCAACTATTGATAGACTCAAAACTGGTTCTTTGTTCAAGGAAGCAAGACTTGCTGCCATGATGTAAAAAACATGTGAATGAACTTCACTTCCCCTCTTTCTTGTAAAGGTTTAACGAGTCCAAGAAAGCAAACTTGGGAGCATCTTCATTTTTGGCAAGATCAAAGAAAAGACAGAAGAATGCTTGATAAAGCACTGATTCACGGATTTTATGAGCTCGAACTAGTACATGCTCGATGGTGTTTTCATAGTTTAGAGAGTCTGAAAACTCCAAAGAAGACTCTAGGGGGGTGATTTTTTGTACAATTTATTCTCCTGAGGCTGGAAAAGTATCAAACAAACCACAGAATAACTCTCTTATCTTTCGAAGAAGTAAGGTGCACCTTTTTCGTATTTAGTCAGGAAGGTCTGAAAAAGGTTAAATTACCACCTACCCAACGCTCCTTCAAAAGAAGCATATATCCTAAGTTTTACGAGTGTGAAGGAAGGCAAGATCACTTGAAAAGATCCATTTGATTACGAGAAATGGGCCTTACAACAATAAACTCGATACTTTGTTCTTTAGGGTTTAACAAGCATGACAAAGACATAAAGTACACTTAGAATCCTTTTCATGTTTAGGTCCAGAGCACGAAAAAGAGAAAACTAAGCTCATACCAGGGGTTCCTTTTTCGTAAATTTAGTCCCTCGGGTCTGGAAAAGTGATAAACCTATACTTGAGAATACTCTTGTCAATTCCTAAGAAAAGAGAGTGTTCCTTTCTTGTATTATTCCACATGGTCTGAGAAAGCGATAACATACCACCAATGTGGATGCTTGTTCACATATTCTTAATGAACCTGTTGAGGCCTGGAAATTCGCAGGCGACAACAGAAAGGGATTCTCCCCAATCAACGTTCCCAACTAGCCCGTTGACTGTTTGGAATAGGGAATCCATCCGGGTTACGGTCTGGCTACCGTAGGTCAAAGTAACTACAAGGGTTTACCGGTTGCGGCTTGGTCCACCGGAATTTGTATTTTGAATTAATGTATGCAATGCACATGCCTATCTTAAACATGCAGGGTGATAAAAATGTAAGGAACGCCACAATGTGCTGCGCAGGTTCTTACCTCTCGTCTTAGGTTCTCGAACATCTAAACCACATATGCAACTATGAAGTAAAACAAATAACTATCTAAACACCTGACTACCTATCCCCGGGGAGCTAGACAATGATTATTAATGAGTAATGCATTATCTCCATGTATAATAAACCAAATTATAGATAGCTGATATTTATGTTTACAACACCTGAATAATAAAATATTCTAACAATCAGATAACTAACTGTTATATGAGCCACAAGCATTACTCTGAGTGAATTTTCCATACAATGAATCAGAAACCATTCAACAAGACATAGGTCATGAAGTTAGAACGATCTCACGATTTCTGGACACAAGCTGAAAAACAAAGTAGTTCATCTTTCCGCCATCCATTTGTTAACATTTGGAAACTTCACCTATCTTTCTCCAACAGGAAAACTAAAATCTTTATTGCAAAAGGAAGTAGTTCTTCTTACAATAGGTCCTCCAGTATTACTGGGAAAAAGCCCATTCATTATCTATGTCTCCTACTTTTATACAAAATGCAAGAAATGGTTGGGCTGCCCAAAGGGACCTTTGGGAATCCCAACCCTTGGTCTTCCTAACGCTTCCCCTTTTCCCAAAAACTTTTACAAATATTTTACAATATTACAATGACCGACTTTTCACTAAGAGGGTCCCGCTTGACTCTCTAGAAACTTCTTCCACGCTGTAGCTTCTCTGGCGAGATCTTCAAAAGAGTTGGGATCCAAGAATTGGATATTAATTGAAAACTTTTCGGCCTTTTTCTTGATGGCCTCGACCCTGGTTGCATTTAGTCTCACCTGTTCTTCTAGGAGCTGCAAACAAACGGCTGTATGGCCTATTTCAATCTTCAGGGTTTGTTTATCAATGGCTTTGATGCATTGTACATTGGTCTCTTCCTCTTGTTGTATTTTCTGCAACATTTCTATAAATGAGTCATGATCTGGGAACTCGTGTAGCCTTTTCTCATCTTCTGCTTGACACCGGTTGTAAATGACTAAGGCTCTCCTGAAAAATTCGGTGCACAGTCCCTTTGTTTTCTGGACGGTTTTATTGAATTCCTCTGTAGTAGTGATAACGAACTCCATCAAGTCATAATCTCACTGAAGGGTTTGTCTATTCTTGTCTGGTAGTTCTGCTGGGACTTCTCCACCTTTCTCTACCCTTGCCATCCTGGTGGTCAATACTTCAAGGATATCTTGTGACCTATCAACAAAGTAAGAAGCAGTCTCCAGGATTTCTTCTAATCGGCTATCAACCTAGAGAATCTGGCATCTTTCCTCTTCTAGAACAGTTTGCAGGTGTAGCACCTTAGCTTTCTGGGCCTGGATGTGTTCTTTGATCGGCTGCAGATCAACCTGCTGTTGTTTAGCTGCTTCTAGTTGCTCTTTTAGTTCTTTAACACATGCAGTATTGGACTCGTATATAATAGTTTGTTGCTCTTCTAGGTCTTCTATATTCACCCTCATCTGTTCTTTTTCATTCTTCAAGTCTAGAATTTCTTGCTGTGCTCTTTCCAGGGCTTCTTGTGTTGTTACCTGTGCATGTGATACTCCCTGGATGGCGTAGATTTCACTCTTTGTAGCCTCCATTTCTCTGAGCACATGATCATATTTTCTTTTGAGTTTATTTCTCTCTTCTCTTTCCTTTCTCAGGGTGTCCTTCAACTGAGAGGAAGTTTTCTTGGTAGATTCTATTTCGTTCATCATTCGATCTATGTTATCTTCCGAAGCATGTATGGCTTCCTTCTTGGCACTTATGGTGAACCTCGGATCTACATCTATCCCAACCATCACAGCTTTGTCTGATATCATCTTGCTAGTCATTCCTTGTGCTTCTATCTTTTTCTCTGTTCTCCTCATGATTCTTTTAGTAGCCCTGTCATAATATACCGTGCTGAAATCAGGGACTTCTTCCTCTTTTTCCTGTACGAAAGGTACCAACTGAATCATAGGGGTAGCAACTTCGATGGTAGTGAGTACTTGAGGTATCTGCATCTCAGGATTTTCCTCTCCCTGACTCAGCCCTGATGACTCCCCGAGAGCTTGCTGTTGCGTCAACCTTATCTGTTCGGCCTCCTGCACTTGCAGTTCTTCGTCTAGCTTTCTCTGGGATTCTTTGGCTGCTTGCTTAGCAGCTTCTTCTTTTTCTCTGGCTGCTTCATTGGCTCGTTCAGCTGCTTCTTGGGAAGCTTACCTCTTTTCTTCTTCTCCCTTTCGCATCCATTCTGCAGCCTCCTCTTCCAACCTCTGAGCCTCTTCTCTTATTCTTCTGGCTGCTTCTTCAGCCTTAGCTTATTCAGCCTTCTCTTGCTTAGATCCTTTTCCACCCTTGGTGGAATGCTTAGGTTTGAATCTCTTGCGGAGCTCTGTCATATTTGGAGCCATCCTGTAAACCGATTCATCACTATCGAAATAATGGCTGTATTCGTAGGTCACCTTTTGTTTCTTGCAGTGTTCTACTACTCTGCCATGAGTATCATTCCTTCGGAAAGTCATTTCTCCAAAGCAGAACCTCCCTAGTTCTTCTATGAACTCGGGCGCTTGTTTTACATTTGTGAATTTATAATTTCCCAGTTTAAATGGAAGGGGGGGATATGCAGTATTCTTGTACTGGAACAAGAAGTGACCAACTCCATCAATGTATACTTGTCTGACTGCCTCCTTGTGGATTATATAATCTGTAGCATATTTGGGCAGCAAAAAGGGGGTCTTTGACCCTCCAAACATCCTGATATACATACCATTTTCAGTCAGAAAGTAATCTCCATATTCACTAATGACCTGCATAGCGTCTTCTGACATGCAATTACATTCTCCCCGGAAGATGAGCTTGTATAATGGCATGAGGAACTGCTCACAGACCTCTCTGTAGTGACTGTGATATAGATGAGCCCCTAGGGGTTTGTAGGCCACATATACGGGCATTCTGTCTTTATCCCATACACACTGGAGGCCGGGGAAAGGCTGGTGACAAAGTATGCAATCTATCAGCATTGAGCTCATATAAAACTCAGATCTCTTCCTAGCTTATCCTTCCAAAGCTGCAGCCACACAAGAGGAGAGACTCCTTGATACTATACTTTCCCAGTTGAAGATCGTGCCTTCCGTGGCCACATAGAACATGAGGGGTATCCACTCAAATTTGAATAGTCTGCCATGGGCTCTCCCAAAGATCCTATTCAACATTAGAGCTATGAATCTGTAAGGAGGTCTGAGACTGGCTGTGTCATATTCTTTAGTTTCTCTATGTCGGTATAGCTTCCCTGGCAAGAGCATCTTCTTCATGGTTTCTACAAAATCCATCCTAAGGTTGTCCAGCCAGTCATTTGTTAGGAAACGCTGAGGCTCCGGCAGGTGGTAAGCTAAGGCCACATACTCAGGGCTAAAGGCGGCATAACCCCGGCCCTCGACATTACACATAAGCATTGAGTTGTGGTTGGTATTTGGTAGAACCCATCTCATCACCTCCGGGCATGGAAACAGCTCGGGCCTGGTGGAAACTTTCATAATGGCTGATTTTTCTATGTTTGTGTAAATGGGTGCTTCCTCAAGACCTGTATCTGGGACTTCCTTGCGGGAAATCAACCTGTATATTTCTCCCCATTTATATTCAGGTTCAACCCCCGTGACACATTGGGTGTCTTCATAGATGTACTCAGTTTTTACTTCTGTGTCTGGTGCTGGTACTTCCTCCACTGCTGGGGCTTTCTTCTTCTGCCTCTTGGACATTGTAGATTCTTCCTGCAATGTAAAACATTTTGATATTAAGCAATTTCAGGCTTGTGAACATTTTGCAGCATTTTTATCTTTCTCAAGTGTATCAGAGCTATAATGGGATTTAGACTTAGGTCCTTCAGGCCGAAAGATTTGAAATGGTCGTGCAATATTTTGCAATATACTATTATTCTATGTTAATATGTAAACAAAAAATAAGCCAACACATGTGCACATAATCCCGCCATTCCTTGTCTGTCAAAACTACCAGCACAAAAATGGACTCAATCTGCCACTGCACTATAATGAGCAATGTCTTAATTTGGTGTAAAAATAAAAAATGGAACTATTCATCAAATGGCCTAGCATCAAAATTACATCAATTCATAGGATGCCATTTTCCAACCAAACGATATGTAATGCAAATGCATAACTTTTAAACTCAAGGCGCAACTACAGCTTTCCGAAATCAGATATGGCTTTAGTAAGGATAAATCAAAAACGACGAAAGCTTATGCTACTCGTGGACATGGCAGTTACATCTGTGTGATTATCAACCGCGGGTGTCCACAACCATTTTTCGAATAGGGAGCTCCCACCAGCACGACTACTCATGCTTCCCCAGAACTTAAATGCTAACAGCGGCATGGCCCTAGGGTTTTAAGGTAGCCGACAATGACGAACTGCGCGGTGCGGGCGGAGGTTATGGCTCGAACAAATGGGAAAACTCATTAGGGAAACTAACCAGATAAGCATTCACCATCAAAGCTTCGGCAAAAGAAAAACCCCTTCGAAAATACCGACGGATATCATCATTATAAGGAAACAAGCCAGGTGTAGGCGGCAGGACGGCCGCCTGCACCTGGCCTTCCTCCACTGCTCAGGGCGAGACTGAAATGGCCGCAACAAAATAAAACGTGAGTTCTAAAAAGAAAAACTCCCCCCCGAAAACAGCTATCCAACCAGAAACCCTAAAAAGAAGAAAAACGGGCGCAAACCACCAGGGAGATGATTATGACAACTCTAGCTGCGAGAGAAAAAAATCCTTGTGCGAGCGAAAAGGAACTATGGGGGCCTAATCCTAGTAATACCCAAACCAATACATAAATCCCCTAATCGAAATATTGAAAAAACACGATGTTAGGGTGTAAAGATCCTACCTGGCAATCCAACAAACGAGTGAGCTGATGGCGGCTAGACTTCTCCTCCCGCCACTTGGACACTGGTACACCAACAGCTAGATCCTCATGCGTTCCTAAAATCGACAGCTCAAATTAACATGACAGTGCTCAAAAACAATACAAAACCCCGTTTGTCGCCCCGTATATATTGAAAACTGCCACACGTGCGAGAAAAATTCTATCGGGCGCGAACTGAAACTGTGTCGGGCGATCAGAAATTTCTTCCCTCTGCAACGGCGGACAACTTCCTATACTTACTCACCCGCGATGGCTAAATATAACGTTTGAATCACCGTCGTCGGGCGTCAGCAGACACAAAATTCCGGACCCCTCCGCAACGTCGGAGCAAGAGATGGTCAATCGTTCTGCTATACCGCCGGGTAACAACAAAACATCGGAGCATCATATAAATTCCCCCTTCCGGAAACAGTCAGCAATGTCGGAAGGGGGGATCAACAAAACACCCGAAACATCGGATGAGGAAGACTTCCCATTCCTCCGATGAAGAACCAAAACCCGTTCGCAACGTCGGAGAGTCAAAAATCACGTGCAACGGTCGGAGGATTCCAAACTCACCCGAAACGGTCGGGGCAAAAACAAAAGTCCAAGACTTGAAAACGATCCGCAACGGCGGGGAGGAAGATTAACAGGACACCCGAAACGACGAGGAGGAGGATCAACAAACTGCCCGCAACGGCAAAAATAGACAAAAACTTAACTCTCGATTGATCAAGGCTTTGAAGAGATGGGCCAAGCGACAATGAAATCAACTCAAGAGAGAAATCTTTAAGGCACACAATCTTTAGAACATGTAATGAGGAAAAAACCAATTGATGAACAGCAACCAAAAATGCTTCAAAATCCATAAGCGAAAAATCAAGAGGTTGTAATCAAGAAAGAACCAACTAATTCGAAGTAGAAAAGGGGGGTCCCAAAATTTTAGAAATTTGGGAAAATGTTGCGGCTGCAACAATTGGCGACTACCTGGTGAATTCCAGATCTCTGAATTAACTTTCTTTCTAAGTTTGAAACTGTATGAATAAAACTGAACTCTTTTAGCTGTCTGCATTCCCAAGCCAACCAGATTATGCATCATGTTACTTATAAGAAGTCCCTTTCCTCAGGAAAAGGTAACCTTAGTAGTGTTTTAGGTCTGAATAACTCTTTGGAGGCCAAAGGATGATTTTTATTTTATCTGCCCTTTGGTAGTTATAGTTTGGACAACACAGGATTGTGACAGATAGTCAACAGTATTATCCTTTTGTTCCTCATTCTCATGCCTATCTGCACTTTCGTACCTTTAGAACTTTATTTCATTTGATATGAATCCTCATGCAGGCCTTTCTTACTAAATTTCAACTCAGGATCCTCTATCCCATAGTGTCCTTTTGTGTGAATGATATATTTCATACTTCAATTCACGGACGAAGAGGATCTTGTGGCCATTTGGTCCTTCATGTTTTAATATTTTTCGAGCTTTGCTTTGATATCTCTTGCTTCTTTCAGGAGTATTGACTTTTAGGAGATTTTAGCTCCTTTCTTAATTTATGGCATGGGATCATTTATATATGATAAACTGTTTCACTCTGCTTCCTTTTCGTGTGTCTTTACTGTGACTACCTTGGGGTATTTGAAGTGTGAAGTGGATGGAGTCCCCAGATAGTATTCCAGACCTTCTCACTGCTGAGGTATTTACAAGGATTAAGTGATACTTCGAATGAATGCATTTCCAGTTAGGAATACAATTACTAGAAGACATTCTTTAGAGCCCAGTATTTTGCTCAGAATTTTAGTTAATACAGAGCCCTGAAGTTCTCCTTGCATCCAAAAGTTTGCCTCTTATTCAAAATAAATGAAAACTAGCAGACTATAAGAAAACAACAGTAAAGCAAATCATGAACGAAAGCAATCATTAAAACACTAAAAAAAAAACGTCGAGTATCAAGAAAACAAGGCAATTTATTTATGTACATAAGAAAACAGAAATTTAGGCCCACCCCTGAAAAAATCTGAAACTAAAAGTTGAGGAAATGGGCTGGACTTAAACATGAGTTGCCTATCCATGGTCCAACTGTGCGATTTTTGAAATGGAACCCATATCTACAATTCTGCAGTCATTTCTTTCAGCCTGAGGAAGTTGAAGGAGCTTAGGCTGAGTGTTCGTCACAGGACTGTCCTTTGATGAATGGTGTTCTAGCTTAAGCTCAGTAAGATAATTTCCTAAAACAGAATCAGCAGATTCGTTTTCTTCCCCTAGCTTAGTGACATTGTGCTTCATAAAGGGCTCTCTTAGAATTTTAATCAAGTTTGGGCTGCCTTTCTGGGGTAGCCACATATGAGACCAATCTGAAGCAAAGTATCCATTTAGTCTTGATGTCCAATCCCGGTTCAGGATCATCCCATAACCATCCGGTATATCTGCTACTATGATGTCAATGTAATGGCATATCTTTTTATTCGCGGACAATTGAATCATCACGTTCTCCATTTCTCCTACTACCTTAACACAAGTTTTTTCAAGTTGAGTGACATCCCAAAGAGTCGGCTTTATCTGTCCCTTAAGCTTTTTGCAAACTACCAGAGGCATGACATTCACAGAAGATCCAGAATCTACCAAACAATTATGCACATTATGATTGAGAATTTCAAGAGTCACGAGGAAAGGTGGGGCGCTGGTTTTCTTTATCTTAATCAATTCAATATTTTCCTTCACAGGTTGGTTCGTTGTGGGAAATTCTTCATTCAGTTTGTCAGCTTTGCTTCCCTCATCATCTTCCACCTGTTTGGCAAATTGAATGAGCGGCTATGTTTTCTGTTTGCCAGTAATATCCTTAGATATGTCATCTTTAGCCCCCACATCAGTCTGCCCCTTTATTCCCTTTTGTAATTCCTAAAATTTTGAGATTCTATCCTTGTTTCTAATGGCAAGGTTTTCATTTTTTGTGGTTGCAAGTTCCCGTTGAGATTTGAGAGCATTTTATTCTTGGCTAAACAATGAAACTCCATTCCATGAGAACATAGTATCGTCCTCTGTCTTTTCTACGGCATGTCCCTCTTTCACCTCCTTGCTACAGTCTCTAGTCAACTCAGGGTCCAACAAATTATTCATCACCCTTGTCATTGAATGTATCCATTGAGGACATTTCTTCTTAGAGTGGGGTAGTTGGTGAAAGGTACAGAAATCATCTCCACCTACTTCTGTTATGTTGATGGATGCCAAATTAGGAGGTGGGACCTTCCATTGATTTTTATCTTCCTTTTGGGGATAGTATGGCTTATAGGTTTTCTGAATGTCCCTCTCCCTCTCCAGGTCTAAAATTCGGTTGGACATTTTCTGAAGCGCTTTCATCATTTCATGAAAATTTTGTTTTTTATCTTCTCTAGATTTAAATGGCAGTGAGATTGTTCTTCCAGTGGTCTTTTCTTCAAATGAGTGAGGATAGTCCTCTATACTCTCACTCTCTACTTCTACTCTTTCAACCTCTTGATAAGTTTCTACCAGAGTATTCTTGACTTTCATCTTGGTAAACATGGCCAATTCAGGTCCTAGGGATGAGGTATAATACTCGGTTAAGACTTTATCCGAGGGTCTATCGGTTTCTGAGAAGTTCTTTAAATATGTTGAAAATCGTTGGGTGAAACAGCGTACTTTTTCATTCTTTCCCTTTCTTAACAGACCCAGACCTTTCATCAATGAGGCATGTGTCTTCTGAGCTGTGTATTTACTCCTGAAAGCCCTCTCAAAGGTGTCCCAATTAGGAATGGAATTGGTAGGTAGTCCGAAGTACCAGGAAGCTGCTGCTCCTTTCAAAGTATGAGGAAAAAGTCTACACACAACGTCCTCATGCTCTCCAGCCCTTAGCCCTTCTAGTGCTAGGTAAAATCTTTGAAGGTGATCATCTACAACAATGTTGTCCACCGGGTCAAACTTGGGTAAAATATTGTCAAAGGCTTGAGTCAAGTCATGCAAAGGAGGATTTAGGTTCAGAGGTGTCCTAGCTCTCCATGCTAGCAAAGGGTTAGGTTGATTACCGGCCATGAGCAAAGGTAAACAAGTGACACCAGGAAAACAGTATGTCAAGGATAGGACTGGAACTTGCAAATTGGGGTTGGATTGAAAACTTCAAGCATCTGCTAATAGGATAGTCTCAGGAAAATAAGTTCCACAACCAGCCTTTTACTGGAGGCCCTCCTTCTAGCACCAAAAACTGTTGAGGCCTGGAAATTCGCAGGCGACAACAGAAAGGGATTCTCCCCAATCAACATTCCCAACTAGCCCGTTGACTGTTTGGAATAGGGAATCTGTCCGGGTTACGGTCCGGCTACCGTAGGTCAAAGTAACTACAAGGGTTTACCAGTTGTGGCCCGGTCCACCGGAATTTGTATTTTGACTTAATGTATGCAATGCACATGCCTATCTTAAACATGCAGGGTGATAAAAATGTAAGGAACGCCACAATGTGCTGCACAAGTTCTTACCTCTCGTCTTAGGTTCTCGAACATCTAAACCACATATGCAACTATGAAGTAAAACAAATAACTATCTAAACACCTGACTACCTATCCCCGGGGAGCTAGACAATGAATATTAATGAGTAATGCATTATCTCCATGTATAATAAACCAAATTACAGATAGCTGATATTTATGTTTACAACACATGAACAATAAAATATTCTAACAATCAGATAGCTAACTGTTATATGAGCCACAAGCATTACTCTGAGTGAATTTTCCATACAATGAATCAGAAACCATTCAACAAGACATAGGTCATGAAGTTAGAACGATCTCACGATTTCTGGACACAAGCTGAAAAAAAAAGTAGTTCATCTTTCCGCCATCCATTTGTTAACATTTGGAAACTTCACCTATCTTTCTCCAACAGCCAAACTAAAATCTTTATTGCAAAAGGAAGTAGTTCTTCTTACAATAGGTCCTCCAGTATTACTGGGAAAAAGCCCATTCATTATCTATGTCTCCTACTTTTATACAAAATGCAAGAAATGGTTGGGCTGCCCAAAGGGACCTTTGGGCATCCCAACCCTTGGTCTTCCTAACGCTTCCCCTTTTCCCAAAAACTTTTACAAATATTTTACAATATTACAATGACCGACTTTTCACTAAGAGGGTCCCGCTTGACTCTCTAGAAACTTCTTCCACGTTGTAGCTTCTCTGGCGAGATCTTCAAAAGAGTTGGGCTCCAAGAATTGGATATTAATCTCAAACTTTTCGGCCTTTTTCTTGATGGCCTCGACCCTGGTTGCATTTAGTCTCACCTGTTCTTCTAGGAGCTGCAAACAAACAGTTGTATGGCCTATTTCAATCTTCAGGGTTTGTTTATCAATGGCTTTGATGCATTGTACATTGGCCTCTTCCTCTTGTTGTCTTTTCTGCAACATTTCTATAAATGAGTCATGATTTGGGAACTCGTGTAGCCTTTGTTCATCTTCTACTTGACACTGGTTGTAAATGACTAAGGCTCTCCTGAAAAATTCGGTGCACAGTCCCTTTGTTTTCTGGACGGTTTTCTTGAAGTCCTCTGTAGTAGTGATAGTGAACTCCATCAAGTCATAATCTCACTGAAGGGTTTGTCTATTCTTGTCTGGCAGTTCTGCTGGGACTTCTCCACCTTTCTCTACCCTTTCCATCCTGGTGGTCAATACTTCAAGGATATCTTGTGACCTATCAACAAAGTAAGAAGCAGTCTCCATGATTTCTTCTAATCGGCTATCAACCTGGAGAATCTGGCATCTTTCCTCTTCTAGAACAGTTTGCAGGTGCAGCACCTTAGCTTTCTGGGCCTGGATGTGTTCTTTGATCGGCTGCAAATCAACCTGCTATTGTTTAGCTGCTTCTAGTTGCTCTTTTAGTTCTTTAACACATGCAGTATTGGACTCATATATAATAGGCTGTTGCTCTTCTAGGTCTTCTATCTTCACCCTCATCTGTTCTTTTTCATTCTTCAAGTCTAGAATTTCTTGCTGTGCTCTTTACAGGGCTTCTTGTGTTGTTACCTGTGCATGTGCTACTCCCTGGATGGCATAGATTTCACTCTTTGTAGCCTCCATTTCTCTGAGCACATGATCATATTTTCTTTTGAGTTTATTGCTATCTTCTCTTTCCTTTCTCAGGGTGTCCTTCAGCTGAGAGGAAGTTTTCTTGGTATATTCTATTTCGTTCATCATTCAATCTATGTTATCTTCCAAAGCATGTATGGCTGCCTTCCTGGCACTTATGGTGAACCTCCGATCTACGTCTGTCCCTACCATCACAGCTTTGTCTGATATCATCTTGCTAGTCATTGCTTGTGCTTCTATCTTTTTCTCTATTCTCCTCATGATTCTTTTAGTAGCCCTGTCATAATATACCGTGTTGAAATCAGGGACTTCTTCCCCTTTTTCCTGTACGAAAGGTACCAGCTGAATCATAGGGGTAGCAGCTTCGATGGTAGTGAGTACTTGAGGTATCTGCATCTCGGGATTTTCCTCTCCCTGACTCAGCCCTGATGACACCCCGAGAGCTTGCTGTTGCGTCAACCTTATCTGTTCGGCCTCCTGCACTTGCAGTTCTTCGTCTAGCTTTCTATGGGCTTCTTCGGCTGCTTGCTTAGCAGCTTCTTCTGTTTCTCTGGCTGCTTCATTGGCTCGTTCAGCTGCTTCTTGGGCAGCTTTCCTCTTTTCTTCTTCTCCCTTTTGCATCCATTCTGCAGCCTCCTCTTCCAACCTCTGAGCCTCTTCTCTTATTCTTCTGGCTGCTTCTTCAGCCTTAGCTTATTCAGCCTTCTCTTACTCAGATCCTTTTCCACCCTTGGTGGAATGCTTAGGTTTGAATCTCTTGCGGAGCTCTGTCATATTTGGAGCCATCCTGTAAACCAATTGATCGCTATCAAAATAATGGCTATATTCGTAGGTCACCTTGTGTTTCTTGCAGTGTTATACTACTCTGCCATGAGTATCATTCCTTCGGAAAGTCATTTCACCAAAGCGGAACCTCCCTAGTTCTTCTATGAACTCGGGCGCTTGTTTTACATTTGTGAATTTATAATTTCCCAGTTTAAATGGAAGGGGGGGATATGCAGTCTTCTTGTACTGGAACAAGAAGTGACCAACTCCATCAATGTATACTTGTCTGACTGCCTCCTTGTGGATTATATAATCTGTAGCATATTTGGGCAGCAAAAAGGGGGTCTTTCACCCTCCAAACATACTGATATACATACCATTTTCAGTCAGAAAGTAATCTCCATATTCACCAATGACCTGCATAGCGTCTTCTGACATGCAATTACATTCTCCCCGGAAGATGAGCTTGTATAATGGCATGAGGAACTGCTCACAGACCTCTCTGTAGTGACTGTGATATAGATGAGCCCCTAGGGGTTTGTAGGCCGCATATACGGGCATTCTGTCTTTATCCCATACACACTGGAGGCCGGGGAAAGGCTGGTGACAAAGTATGCAATCTATCAGGATTGAGCTCATATAAAACTCATATCTCTTCCTAGCTTTTCCTTCCAAAGATGCAGCCACACAAGAGGAGAGACTGCTTGATACTATACTTGCCCAGTTGAAGATCGTTCCTTCCGTGGCCACATAGAACATGAGGGGTATCCACTCGAATTTGAATATTCTTCCATGGGCTCTCCCGAAGATCCTATTCAACATTAGAGCTATGAATCTGTAAGGAGGTATGAGACTGGTTGTGTCATATTCTTCAGTTTCTCTATGTCGGTATAGCTTTCCTGGCAAGAGCATCTTCTTCATGGTTTCTACAAAATCCATCCTAAGGTTGTCCAGCCAGTCATTTGTTAGGAAAAGCTAAGGCTCCGGCAGGTGGTAAGCTAAGGCCACATACCCAGGGCTAAAGGTGGCATAACCGTGGCCCTCAACATTACACATAAGCATTGAGTTGTGGTTGGTATTTGGTAGAACCCATCTCATCACCTCCAGGCATGGAAACAGCTCGGGCCTGGTGCCAACTTTCATAATGGCTTATTTTTCTATGTTTGCGTAAATGGGTGCTTCCTCAAGACCTGTATCTAGGAATTCCTTGCGGGAAATCAACCTGTATATTTCTCCCCATTTATATTTAGGTTCAACCCCCATGACACATTGGGTGTCTTCATAGATGTACTCAGTTTTTGCTTCTGTGTCTGGTGCTGGTACTTCCTCCACTGCTGGGACTTTCTTCTTCTGCCTCTTGGACATTGTAGATTCTTCCTGCAATGTAAAACATTTTGATATTAAGCAATTTCAGGCTTGTGAACATTTTGCAGCAGTTTTATCTTTCTCAAGTGTATCAGAGCTATAATGGGATTTAGACTTAGGTCCTTCGGGCCGAAAGATTTGAAATGGTCGTGCAATATTTTGCAATATACTATTATTCTATGTTAATATGTAAACAAAAAATAAGCCAACACATGTGCACATAATCCCACCATGCCTTGTCTGTCAAAACTACCAGCACAAAAATGGACTCAATCTGCCACTGCACTATAATGAGCAATGTCTTAATGTGGTGTAAAAATAAAAAATGGAACTATTCATCAAATGGCCTAGCATCAAAATTACATCAATTCATAGGATGCCATTTTCCAACCAAACGATATGTAATGCAAATGCATAACTTTTAAACTCAAGGCGCAACTACAGCTTTCCGAAATCAGATATGGCTTTAGTAAGGATAAATCAAAAACGACGAAAGGTTATGCTGCTCATAGACATGGCAGTTACATCTGTGTGATTATCAACCGCGAGAGTCCACAACCATTTTTTGAATAGGGAGCTCCCACCAGCACGACTACTCATGCTTCCCCAGAACTTAAATGCTAACAGCGGCACAGCCCTAGGGTTTCAAGGTAGCCAACAATGACAAAATGCGTGGTGCGGGCGGAGGTTATGGATCGAACAAATGGGAAAACTCATTAGGGAAACTAACCAGATAAGCATTCACCATCAAAGCTTCGGCAAAAGAAAAACCCCTTCGAAAATACCGACGGATATCATCATTATAAGGAAACAAACCAGGTGCAGGCGGCAGGACGACCGCCTGCACCTGGCCTTCCTCCACTGCTCAGGGCGAGACTGAAACAACCGCGACAAAATAAAACGCGAGTTCTAAAAAGAAAAACTCCCCCCCGAAAACAGCTATCCAACCAGAAACCCTAAAAAGAAGAAAAACGGGCGCAAACCACCAAGGAGACGATTATGACAACTCTAGCTGTGGGAGAAAAAAATCCTTGTGTGAGCAAAAAGGAACTATGGGGGCCTAATCCTAGTAATACCCATACCAATACATAAATCCCCTAATCGAAATCTTGAAAAAACACGATGTTAGGGTGTAAAGATCCTACCTGGCAATCCAACAAACGAGTGAGATGATTCTTGCTAGACTTCTCCTCCCGCCACTTGGACACTAGTACACCAATAGCTAGATCCTCACACGTTCCTAAAATCAACAGCTCGAGTTACCGTGACAGCGCTAAAAAACAATACAAAACCCCGTTTGTCGCCCCGTATATATTGAAAACTGCCACACGTGCGAGAAAAATTCTATCGGGCGCGAACTGAAACTGTGTCGGGCGATCAGAACTTTCTTCCCTCCGCAACGGCGGACAACTTCCTATACTTACTCACCCATGACGGCTAAATATAACGTTTGAATCACCGTCGTCGGGCGTCGGTAGACACAAAAGTCCGGACCCCTCCGCAACGTCGGAGCAAGAGATGGTCAATCGTTCCGCTATACCGCCGGGTGACAACAAAACATCGGAGCATCATATAAAGTCCCCCTTCCAGAAACAGTCCACAACGTCGAAAGGGGGGATCAACAAACCCCCCAAAACGTCGGACGAGGAAGACTTCCCATTCCTCCGATGAAGAACCAAAACCCGTCCGCAACATCGGAGAGTCAAAAATCACGTGCAACGGTCGGAGGATTCCAAACTCACCCGAAACGGTCGGGGAAAAAACAAAAGTCCAAGACTTGAAAACTATCCACAACGGCGGGGAGGAAGATTAACAGGACGCCCGAAACGGCGGGGAGGAGGATCAACAAACCGCCCGCAATGGCAAAAATAGACAAAAACTTAACTCCCGATTGATCAAGGCTTTGAAGAGATGGGCCAAGCGACAATGAAATCAACTCAAGAGAGAAATCTTTAAGGCACGAAATCTTCAGAACATGTAATGAGGAAAAAACCAATCGATGAACAGCAACCAAAAATGCTTCAAAATCCATAAGCCAAAAATCAAGAGGCTGTAATCCAGAAAGAACCAACTAATTCGAAGTAGAAAAGGGGGGTCCCAAAATTTTAGAAATTTGGGAAAATGTTGCGGCTGCAACAGAACCTAAATGGACAAGTTTACTCAGCAGTCAAGTGTATTTTGAGGAGTTAGACCTGGGCCCAGAGAAACTCAATATATTTCCCGTGAAGCTTTAACGAGTCCGAAAAAGTAAACTCATGGCCTCCTTACTGTTTTTAATGAGCTCAAAGGAGAGCAGAAAGAATGCGCTAAATGCGAGGAGACGAGTGTCATAGGTAGGCGAAACTAGTTCCAAGCGCAAGGAACAAACCTATGCATAATGCAAGGAACATGAGTAGGATAAAAACACTTGGGGAACATCTCCTTAAGGTAAAAGCTGTCAAGCTGCAAAGGAAAAATGATACAAGGCTTAACGATGATGATAACAAAGATGAGGGCTTATACAACGAGCTACAAGCATGGAAGCCAACATCAGGCTCAAAAGAGCGAGCAAGATACATGCAAATGAAGTTACAGCTTGAACAACAAGACAAGGCCAGTAAACAATTGTGAATCCAACTAAGAATCCTGTCTCCAAGAAACAACAACATCAGAATCATATTCAGAAGAAAATATCCAATGCAGGTCACTTTGGGAGAAACACATGTGACTTTGCTATCTTCTACAAAAGGGAAAGTCAAGGAAGAATCGACCGAAGAAGTTTCTATAATTCTAAGGCTCGAGGGTTTATATTCAGTAATATCAACCTCAAAAGGAGAGAAAAAATCAACAAGCGATATAGAGTCTGTAGGAACAAACTTAGTATGACGAGAGTTGAAAAATTCATAAGAAAAATCAAACTCATCAGGATCACTGACTTGTTGATCAACGAGAGAGTTTGAAGACTCAACAAGACCAATATAAGAAGAAATGTCATGCTTACTAGGAAAATCAGGGTTAGACTTAGTCACAACTGAACCAACATCCAAAACAAGGTCAGATTATATCAAAGACTCTAGGAAGATCTCATCCAAAGGAAGGAGATCATCCGAGATATGACACATGTCTAAACTTTCAAATGGACCGATAGAGTGGAGAGCAAGCTCCATGGTATGTATAGGATGACTCACCTGGTCAATTGTTGGGACCATGTGCCAAGAAGGTAAGCATGAAAACAGAGGCTGCTTCTCAATATAAATTGAACGCAAAGGACATGAGGCCACATAGCTCACTTGTGGCAGGGTAGTGTCTATAGAAACACTGGGAATTGATAAAGGAAAGAATTGGTCTCTAGTTGGGTCAAGTGATAGATCAAGAAAATCCAACAGATCTATAGTGACAATTTCTTCGCCATGATTAAAGTACATCACACGAAAAAATGTTGACACCACAGCTTGCATGGCATAGACATAATCACGTCCAAGGAGGATACTGAAGTCCAAGGGGTCTTCTATCACCATGAAGTCAACTAATACGAAATTCGCACCCAAAGTAACAAGTGTTTGAGCAAGAATTCCTAAATCTATACAAGTTCTTCTATCAAACACCAGTAACTAACTAGCAGTCAACTCAAGGATGACAGATCCCATGCCTCGCCAGGAACGAGCGGACAAAATACTAACTGAGGCTCCTTCATCAACAATACAATGAGAAATCATGTATGATTCAACTTTGATTTTTATCTGGAAAGGTGCATCAGAAAGAAGGTGCAGCTCAACTAGGCTATCCCAATCAAAGGAAGAAATCCGAGAGCTTTGTGGGGGTTGATCCGAAACGAGTTCAGTGCCCCCTTGTTCAATAAGTTTTGAACTGGAAGTGAAGAAAATGTGACTAGTAGACACTTCAGTCTCCAAAGGAAGAGTGGGATTGATAGACAATGGAATTGATTCAACCACTTCGTGAAAGTCACTCTCTGAAGGAAGAGTGGGATTGACCAAAGATGACATTGGTTCAATCACATCAGGATCACTCTCCGAAAGAAGAGTGGGACCGACCAAATCTGAGATTGGTTCAACCACTTGATCAACCAAAGGTTGAGTAGGTTGTTGAGAAACTATAGGTTGTTCAGGAGAAGGAAATTCTTGAGTCTCGGGCCACACTCTTTGCACCTCTGCAACAGTAGGGCACTGGTGAGTAAGATGATCTCCCTCGCATAGCTTACAAGAAAACTTAAGTTTTCACTTCGAATGACCAGTTTTCTCAACGTTGTCAACATGACTAGTAGTGGATGGCTGTTTTCTCTTAGCATGACCTACAGAGGCTGATATTTTGCCCCCAGCATGAACTATATAGGCTAGGTGACTGGGTCCAAGCTGACTAAGAGAGGCAGGTTGTTGAGAGACTTCAGGATGTTCAAAAAAGGGATGACCTTGGAACCAAACTCTTCGCACCTACATAATGGAAGGGAATTTATAAGTAAGATGGTCTACCTCACAAAGCGTACAATGAAACTTGGGCTTTTGTTTTGAGCAGTTAGTCTTTTCAACAGTGTCAACATGACTCGTAGTGGATGACAGATTGTCTTCAGCATGAACCATAGAGGCTGATAGATTGCCCCCAGCATGACTTGCAGAGGCTAAGAGACTGGGTTCAACATGACTTGCAGAGGTTGGACGAGCACCACCTGCATGAACAACAGAGGTTGAATCGTTAGGATCAACATGCTTTTCAGTAGTTGAGTGTGTTCCCCCAGCATGAACTTCAGAGGCTAGGTGGATGGATCCAACATGACTTGCAGAGGTTGGATGGGGAGGTTCAACTTGAACATCAGAGGTTGAATGGGTGCCCTCAGCATGAACTGCAAAGGCTGAGTGACTGGATCCGTCGTGACCTGGAAAGGTTGGAAGGATCCCACCAGCATGATCAACAGAGCCTGGAGAATGAAGATCAACTTGACTTGTAGAGGCTGAGTGCTTAGATCCAACATGCCTTGTAGAGGTTGGATAGGTTCCCCCATCATGAACAACATAGGCTGGGTGGTGAGGTTCAAATTGACTTGCAGATATTGAATGGGTTCCCCCTTTCTTATTTGCCTTCTTCTTGTTCCTTCTTCTTTTACTCCTTTTAGACTACCGGTTACTAGTATTAGTACTTTCACTGCATGAGGTAGAAGGAGGAGGAGAATCAACTACATGTGAAGGGGAAGGAGTGTTTTGATGCCCTTGATATAAGGAGCTTACTTGAGATGCACCAGGAGCATTCATGATAGTTGGAGTGGAAAACAACCACACCAGTATCCCTAGGGTGAATCCAGGTAGATTCAAGGTGGCCATAAAGGGAACACCAACATTCCTCTGTGAGAGGAATAGTACAAGGAGTTCCCAGCATGGGGATCTCTTGGTTGGTGTTCAAAGGGGTGTTACCCATATTTTCAAACTAGGATCCAAAGTCTGAGTTTGAAAGGAAACCAAAAGTACCAAGCACACACCTGGAGGCAGACTAAGTATAGACAAACCACACAGCACTCACTAAAAAATTCCTAAAGACAAATAGACAAACAGGTATAAGATACGCTTTCCAAAAGAAATATGATAGACAGTTACTTGACATCCATGTAGATGTTCTTAAGCACAAGTAGAGGAATCGCCCACCACCCTCCCACACCTTCTACTGGGGTTACCTTCCAAGCCCGTCCAAGGTCAACCAAAAATAGCCTTTCGGTGTCCCTGTGTATGAACCCTAGATGTCAAAGAGACTAAAGGCTACCTTAACTATATTGAAAGCCTGGGGGCACAGTTGCAAGCCTATTTCATACGCATGGGTAGGATAGCAAATCCTAAAACCCTGTCTAAGACAGAATGTCCAGATGCGCAAAAACCCTAGTCTACGCTTTGACAAGGAATCAGAGGGTTATCTCCTCAGTCCAAGTCTCCATGTGGCCTCGTGCTTAAATCCCGTTTAAGAGGATATTCCAAGATACAATCAACATAGAAGAGGATTTACCTAGTGATTGGCCAACTACATCTGATTTTAAACACTTGTGGGGAGTTTAAAATCCCTATCCCACAACTCTAGTTGGTGTATGACCCTATAAAACAAAAATTACTAATAAATTCCAAATTATATCCTTTATTTTAAGGGTTTTTTTTAGTCTGAGGGTAAATGTCATGAAACTTATGTGGTGCTTTGACTCAAAGTTGAAACAAAATGACTAAACAAAGCGAAATGAAATGCAAAAAGAAAAAACTATTCTCTTCTGCTTTTTCAAATAGAAACTTGAAAGCCACAAAAGAACAAATTATTTTTATTTTTTTCAAAAACAATGATATGCCATGCAATCTAGACTAAAAACCTAATCTACATGCATATAAAGCAGACATGTGTTTTTTATTTTTCTTTTATAAATGCAAAAGAAAAAACGGCCTATCAACTAATGCAAGCAAGTACTGTAAGAAAAGCAAATAGACAACTTCTCTACACCCCACAAACAAACCCTAGGTTTCCCTAAAGTTGCATATCAACCTCTCTTGAAAGGAAGGATCACAAAGGTAAACAAACCAACAAATTTGGAATGAAGAGACTAAGCAATAATACTGACATAAACAAAGGTCAAGAAGTCCCAAGTATCAATCTAAAGCTACAAATAGAGGTTGCTAAGTACCTTGTCCAACAAGGTCAAGCCAAAGAAGGAGGTGGGGGTAATGCAGTAAAAACAAGTTCAAAGAATTGAAAGATACTTACAAGATAGATAAATAGCACCTAACAGAGATAAAACAACCTCTAAGGAGTCATGCACATGCAGAGGACCCTTGAATACCTTACAAACAACCCTCAAATCACCCAAAAACCCTAAAAAATTATGAAAGAACACAAATTTAGGTGCATATGTGGGTTGCATTAAGGCAGGTCATGTATGAAACGAGGGTTATAGGTAATGCAAGTCATGTGTACAACACAGACATGCGACTGTTTAGCCTGAAAGTCACGTATGGATGACAAAGGGCACAAAAAGGATAAAAAAACTGACCTAGGAAGGTAGGAAAAGTGTTCCAACAAACTCAAAAGGTGTTCCTAACTTGTAAGAAAGACCTGAAAATTTACAAAAGGTTGAAAGAAAGATAAAGAAACCCCAAACATACAAGGGTTTCCCCAGTGGAGTCACAGTTCTATTGTAAAGGAAAGTATCCTATGGCTAGGGTTTAAGAGGCCATCAACGTACTGGGGTTGAAAGGTGGATGCAAATAGTTTTGCAAGTAAATACAAGAAAGATTAAAAGATTAGAATGGTTCATACCTTAGCCAAATGAAGGTTGATTCAATTAGCCCTTCAATCCTCTTCTTGCTCCTCTTGCTCCAAGAGACCTACAAAACAAATTATACCTTCCTCAAACCAATATGACCACATATAAAGAAATTATAATCAAATAAACATGAAATAATGATCTGACTAACATAATCATATGATCATAAAAAAATATTCAATCAAACATTGAACAATAATTTGGGAAGAAGAAGGACATCACATCTTTATTAATCTTGAAAACAAGTACAAGTATACCTTCTCTTCAAGTTCGGCACCTCACGAAACCTTGATCCAATTCTGCTGCTTCTCTTCTCCAAGGAACTCAGCCTCCAAGCTCTGCAACACAAGGAGAATGCTTCTAGGGTAAAGGTGTGGGCAAAGAGAGTCCCAATTCCTCTAGCATAATAATGCAAATATTCCAGTCTCCTCTCATGGACCTCCCTACCTCTATTTATATTCTTAATGAATAGTTAGGGTCGAAGTCAAAGTAGTTATAACTGAAGGATTCAGTTGCATAACTATCCAAACTAACCGAATTTCAAAATACGTATTTTTTTTACATTTTCAGTAGGCGTACATGAGTTACAGAAATAACAGTCGCATACATGAGGAGGTATATGTGGGTTGCAATGTATAAATTCATGTATTTAAGGCATACGTGACTATTATATATAGCAACTCGTGTACGTACACGGGTTTCCTTAAGGAAACTCGCATACACATAAAAAAACTCATTTTTAGGGTATTTTTGGGCATTTTCAAACTTTGGTGTCTTCTAGAAAGTTTTATCTAACTGAAATATCCTTCTAATGGTAAAGAGATGAGGTCAAACAGAGTTACAAAACTCAAGATATGTGTCCTCCAAGTTAGGTGTTTTTTCAGTGACTTTCATGAAGTGTCGTCATGGAAGTGTCGACATGCAACAAAATCATGGGAAAGTGGTCATAGGAAGAGATGTGTCATTTTGAGCTATAGCTTGTAGCACCAGCATTTAATAAAACAAAAGGTATTCTTAAAAATTTATAGGTGCCCCAAGGTGTGGTGAATGTAGTTTTATGTTGATCCTCTCTATTTACCAACACTTGGTTATAACCGGAAAATCCATCCAACATGGACATCATTCCTGATCTCGTTACTCTTTGAAGCAATGTTTCCATGTCGGGAAATGGGTAATTATATTTAAGGCATGATGTATTCAGATTTCTAAAATCTATGCATATTCTAATTGACCCATTCTTCTTTCTGACAACAACTAAGTTGGAGCACCACGATGAATATCTTGTAGGTGCTATGATTCCTGCTGCTAAAATCTTCTGAAGTTCCTTCTACACAATGGGGGCCAACTTCGGATTTATTCACCTAAGTTTTTGTCGGAAAGGATTGACCTCCTTAGCCTCTTCTGTGAGGGGAATAGTGTGTTGAAACACATCTTTCTGATAGGATTTAAGTTCATCATAACTAAAGGCCAACACATCTCTATATTCTTTTATTAAATTGATCAAACTGTTCCTTTCCTTTTTCAAAGTACCTTTTCCAATTTTTATTAACTTGGGGTCCTTATCAATTCCTATGTTTACTTCCATATAATTCCCATTTTTTTTTTTTTTTTTTTTTATGACTCCTGTTGATCAAACAAATTTTCAAAAGCTATAAGGATACTCGGGATGTGATTCCTTTAATTATCGCCACATTCCTGATACTCTTTACCCTCCTGCTAATAATTGATCTCGCAATATTCAAACTCTTGGATATTATAGATAAATCTCAACAGTTTCTCATCATCTTTAAACACCTACCAGTGATCTACATTATCTGGAATTGAAGATCTGAAATTAATTTCCATTTTTCCATTCCCATTAATCATTTCATTTGAAGGATGGAGGGTGGATGCTGCTACCGCCAACCCGTCTGCTAACCCATTCATTTACCTAGTGGCCTTTTGAATTTTAAGTGCATCAAACCATTCCATGGTGTCCCATATGGCATTTCTATATACCTCCTTAGTCTGTTATTTTTGCATTGATATTGATTCTTAATTTGGAGGACAACTAAGTCTGAATCACCTTTTATGTTCAACATCTTTATCCCCATGTCTTTAGCGGTTTCTAACCCTATAAGCAATGCCTCATACTCAGCTATATTGTTTGATGCTTTAAACTCTAACCTGAAAGCAAAGTTGTAGACTTTATTTGAAGGAGAGATGATGATGATGCTGCACCCTTTCCAGCTTTGGAATAAGCCCCGTTAAAGTACATTTGCCAAACCTCATCTATCTTTTCATCTTTAATGTTTTCCTTAATAGGGGCCATGAAATTTGACAAGATAGCATAGTTTCCAAAGTTATTAGTGAAATGAACAAATTAATTTCCAGTATTATTAGGGTTTTATACATGCTGTTTCCTTAGCTTCTCTCTATGGAGCATCGCCCTAGTGTTTTATGATGCAAGTATAGTAGCATATGTCCAATCCATTTGAATGTACCCACCAAGAGTTGCTTCCCACTTTATGGATAGCAACATACCCCAATTATCTGGAACATCTATCACTGCCACATCATCGAAATGTCAATGTCAGGATACTTGGCAAACTTAACATGTAGATCTAATATTATCCCTACCACTTCAACTTCTCTTGCATCCATTGCACAAACATTGTGGTAGGGTTGGGTGACCCTTAGATTTAGTTGTTCCATACTTTTCTTGTCATGAAATTTGACGAAGGTCCCGAATCTAACATGTAGTTATGAAGGAGAAGGTCACCAACTAAGAGAGAGACATAAAAAGACAGGTGGTCTTCTCTTCTTGGATCAACACTATTGAGGACTAGATGAATATCCATAGGTTCAATATGGTCGACTTCAAATATAGAATTATTATTAGGGAGAGGATAATCTTCGACAATATTATGAGTTTTATTCTAACTATCCTCTATGGCTTTAAACAACTTTTCCTTTTGACCAGGAATTTTAAGGACATCAGTTGCATAAACAGACATATTAGAATTACTTATCCATTCTCCCATGTCAATATTTGATTCAGGGATAAAAGGAGGATCTGGGAGAAGCGGTTACCTTTGGTTTATACTGTTTAGATGGTGATGGCTTCTCCTTCCTTCAATAAAATGGACCATTGAATCTAGCCTCCTTCACTTCTTGACTTGTTTCCTGAGAATGAATTGCACCATAAAATTTGGAAATGATATCCTTCTCATAACTGTAATATGTGGCTTTCTTCCATTTCTTGTTTCACAAAGGGTAGGTTTGGCCTACCATGTATACATGATCAGACTTGCTTGAAGTTGTTTCCTGACTACTCATCTTGGGAAGTCCATGTTCCATGAGTTGATCTGCAACATAACAAGTGCTTTCTTGGTGGAATTGTTCAAAGGGTATACACCATGGAATTACTTATTCTACCATGTTAGCTGAGTTTAACTGGTTTGGAATCCTAGGTTCTTGTTGAGGGGATTTCTTCTGATACAACTAATTTTTCTTGGGATGAAAGTTCCTAGGTCCATTATTCCTTTCCATTGTTATTATTCTATTTTGCATATGGTTCATTTGTCCCACATGATTGGCCATTTGTTGGTTTTGACTAGTAACCAAGTTTTTTATCATGTCAGCCACCTTTTCCATGGGATCTTTAGAAGTTCCCTTATCTTATGATTCAATGTCTTTACCCTTAGTTTCTTTGTTGTAGGAAGTGTTTCCACTAGCGTAACCTAGAATGTTGGACTTGCCTGAATATTGCATATTATTTTCTATTTTCTCGACTAATTCTTGGGCATTTTTTAGATCGGTCGGTTCCTTATCTCTCAAATGGTACCTCCTTAAGTCACCGGTGAAAGCTTCAATGTAATATATGAGGGTGGAGGCATCCTTTGGCTTGATGTCTTTAGGAAGGTCCGCAACCACATGCCTGAATTTAGTGTTAGATTCATCCATGGTTTCATTCTTCATCTTCTTTATGCTATGAAGGGCAGTAAGCAGATGTCTTGGTTCCTTCTTTTCTCCCCATTTCTTCTTAAAACCATCTAGGAATTTAGTAAGAGTTTTATATGAATCATCATCTTGGACAAGGTACCATTCTCCAACATAATCTTTTAGGGATAAAGCAAAGAGCTTCATTTTGACATCATCATGGTCATTGGCAGCATCATTGCAATAAATGACCAGGTGCCTTTCAAACTTTCGAAGGTGAGACTTGGTAGTGATGGCATTATTACCCTGAAATATGGGGAGCTTCTTGATAGCATCATTTGGAATGGCATTGGGAGCACATGCTATCTGAGAAAAGTCAAGGGGTTTGAAGAAGTCTATCATTTCTTGAGATTGGTGAATATGACTCTCTACAAATATGTGATGGATATCTTACAGATATTGGTCTCCTAAATATTCAAGGTTTCTATGAGAATTCTTCATATTCAATGTTTCCCTAATAAACCTTTCGGGACCAGGGAGAGGATTGAATAATTGATGGCGGTTTCTTCGGGCAGAAATTCTTGGAGAGATGTTAGCCAGTGGAGTCACCAGATGGATCGAGTTTTAATTTTTATGTTTTTTAAAGACAAGATCAATCAATTTTTTTTTATCTTTTTAGTTGTTTAGAAAAAACATAAGCTAAGTCGTACTCAGGAATAAAAAGATTTATCCATGGCAATGACACCAAAAGAGTGTTGGCGTCTTTCACACCCGTGGGGGGGAAACGTGGCAGAAATCTTCAAGCCACTTGGTGTGTCCTTGGGGGAAAGTATCAAGTCAAGGCTATCACCTTGTTCTTGACTCCTCTATTTAGGCTCAACTCCTAATGAAGCCAAGGGGGGTAGACCCTATAAAGTTACTAAGAAAAAATGATTTAATATGATGATGGTATCAAAGAGTAACTTTTTTAGGAGTTTTGATTTAACAATTGTAAACAACAAATAAAATGATGAGATAATCACAAGTAAGCATGAAATGACACTCAATCACATATAGATTGAAAGAAATAAACAATTGACCAGTTCCTTGAAAATGGAGTCGAAAATAATTACGAGTGCTTGCAAGTGCTGCAATGAATGTTGTGCAATTGTATTTTGGTACATTTTAAATTAATGTGAAAATATGAGTAAATTTTTTAGAATAATCAACCCATATTTAATCACCTTAGACATTAATTAATCCAATTTTTGTCTTATTTGCCTAGTTTCCATATTCCACCTTATGCAAGTTGTCCTCCACACATCCAAAGTGGTCAAACTTACTAAATTTGAGTCATGGAGCACTTGGGAAACCACTTGAAATCAAATCTGCTTTATTCTTGGCCTCCCTAGCGCATGTCTTCTTTTTCTGCTTTATTGCCTACTTTTTCTGAGTTTTAAGGCAATTGGGAAAGTTTGACTAGGTGAAGTTAACTTGTTTTTTGTCCTCATCATCCTCCACTCTTTTCTCCAAAGAAAAGCATGTATGAGTTTTCCTTCCATCATCTATTAGCTTTCCTAATTGATTTTTCCAATTCGTGAGCTCCTAGACAGATTTGGAAACTGCTTTATGCACCTATGGGGGATTTGCTTAGATTTAGTAAGCCTACTTTTGACCAAATTCGAATAGCATCCTTATGCATTCAAATATCTCATTTAATTATTTATTGTGGTAGCCTGTGACTTCACAAGGTTGGCTATTGTACATTTATTCAATACAGATTAGTGTTCTGCTCCATATTCAGTCTCCTTCGTGAGTAATTTACATGTGTAATTGGAAATTGTTGTGAGTGTAATTTTTCTAACACCTGGGTTCAATTTCCACATGGTATCATATCCTTTGTAGATCTATTTATCTCCTTCCAATTTGTTATTACAGGTTCTACATCATTTACTAGGAGCATTCTGCTGACTAAAGGGACAATCTCTGAGCTATGGATCAATCTCAGAAGATCATCTTGACTCCATTTAACTTATTTGAATGGAAAGAAGAGATGGAGATACTTTTGAGAGTCAAAGGCCTCTACAGAGTGATTATGGAAACAGAAGCAGATCCCAATGCAGTTGTTGAGAAGATTAAATGGCACAACAAGAGGGATGAGGCCTATGGTCTCCTATGTCTGAGCATATCCAGAGACCTCCTTTTCCATCTTGATGGATTAACATCACCAAATGAAGTATGGATAATCTTGTTGATATTTTTGGTAAGACATATGATATTAGGGGAGATCAAATTGAAAACGAATTGATCTCCCTGATTCCAAATAGCTTTGAATCCCTGCAACTCTATTTTTCCAAGTTCAAAGCCCTTGTTTTGCAGCTAAAACAATGTGGGATCAAAAAGAAGGATGAGAAACTGGTTTTGGCCATACTCTTGAAGCTTGGCCCTGACTATTCAGTGTTTGTTTCGACCTTCCATTCCACAAAGTTGACAGCTCGAACCTGGAAAATGCCTAGCCTTGCAGATTTCATGGATTCTATCACACAAGAAAAAGATAAATTGGTGATGATGGGATCCATCAAACCTTCCAAAGATGAAGCTCTAGTTTTTGGAGATTCGAGGGTGGATTCAAAAAGCAAGAAGAAAGCTAAGAAGCCACCTGAGCAAAAGAGAGACAAGAACAAGTCTCTAGAGGAGCCTCAAGGTTCCAAGAAGAACTTCCAGAAGAAGAAGAACAAAGGAGAAATGAGCAAGTGAGAACACTGTAGTAAGGGAAATCATTCTGAAAGCTCATGCATGAAGAAGAAAATTGACATGCTGACCCAAATCCTGGAGGATAATGGCATCTCCCTTCCAGACAGCTCAAAGAAGATGGAATGAGGATCAAATTCAGAAGACAGAGAGAGAGATCATGCATTGGTTGCTGGCACATCAAGCTCACCTAGTTTCATCATTGATTTTGGAGCTTCAAGACATATGGTTTCTACCAAGGAGGAATTAACCTCACTTGACATGTCGAAAGGTCCACCAATTGTACTGGGAGATGACTCTCTCACTGAAATTTTGGGCAAAGGGAGAATTGATCTTGACCATGGTAAGTTCAGCAATGTATTGTATGTTCCAGGTCTTGCCTCTAACCTCTTATCAGTGTATCAGATGACCTACACAGGGTCTCCAAATAAGGTCATATTCTCCCCTGATGAAGTTGAGATCACAGAGATCTCAAGTGGTAAATTCATTGCAAAAGGAGTTGCAAATCACACTTCAAAGGTTTACATGTTCTCACACTTCCTACCCTACTCAAACCCCTCTGCTCTTCTGATTCATGCTAATGAGGCAAGCAATATTTGGAATGAAATATTTGGCCACCTTAATTACAAGTATCTTTCTATTCTTAGTGAAAAAAAAATGGTCATAGGGTTACCAAAGATTATGTTTTCCAAAGGAGTCTGTCAAGGTTGCATCCTAGGAAAACACCCACAGCATAAATTTGAGAAAGCTAGTCATGAGAGAACCTCTGCACCTCTTGAGTTGATCCACAGTGATGTTGCTGGACCATTTCCTCATATGTCAATGAGTCATGCCAAATATGTATTGACATTCATAGATGAATTTTCCAGGTATTGCTGGGTTTACTTCCTGAAACACAAGTATGAAGTTTATGGCCTCTTCAAAGTCTTTAAGGCTTTGGTTGAAAACCAGTCTAAGAGGAAACTCAAGGTCCTCAGATCTGAAAATGGTGGTGAGTATGTCAAGTTTGAGTTCATTCAATATTGTGTAGATGCAGGTATTCATATGCATCATTCTATCCCTTACACACCACAACAAAATGGTGTTGCTGAGAGGAAGAACAGATCACTGAAAGAGATGGCAACATGCATGATGGAGGCTAAGACTTTGCCACCAAATATTTGGGAGGAATATATAAAATATGCAGCCTATATCCAGAGTAGGGTGCCTCATAAATAGCTTGATGGTATGACTCCTTTCAAATCATGGAGTGGGCACAATCCAGATGTGACCCATTTCAGGATTTTTGGCTCAAGGGCTTGGGCTAGAATTCCAACAGAAAAGAGGAAGGCTTTGCAGCCCCAAATCCAAGAGTGTCTATTTGTTGGGTACTCTAAAGATTCAAAATGGTACAAGCTGATCAATTTGAGCACAATCAAAGCCTTCATTGAAAGGTGTGTTCAGTTTCAAGAAGAGCCCCTAGCAGCAGTGGAAGTTGGAGAAACCTCTTCACCACCAGAACCTTTGAATGTAAGTGAAGAGATAGTTGAAATTGCTGATTCTGATATGTCTGGTAATGATGATTTAATTGCAGATCCTTATAGTCCTACAAGACCAAAATGGGAAGCAAATACCATTCATGTAGCTAGATAACTAGCTGGAAATCCTAATGATCCTAGGAGGACTATATCTCAGTTTGAGAGTGCTCTGTGCATGAAAGCTCCTATGTTTGCAGAGAAATGCTATGTCATGATTGAATCAGACCCACAGACATATGAAGATGCATAAAATGATCCAAGATGGAAAACATTCATGAAATAAGATTTTGTCTCTATTAGAATAATCAACCCATAGTTAGCTACCTTAGACATTAATTAATCCAATTTTTGTCTTATTTTCCTAGTTTCCATATTCCAACTTATGCAAGTTGTCCTCCACACATCCATAGTGGTAAAAATTGCTAAATTTGAGTCATGGAGCACTTGGGAAACCACTTGGAATCAAATCTGCTTTATTCCTGGCATCCCTAGCGCATGTCTGCTTTTTCTGCTTTATTGCCTGCTTTTTCTGAGTTTTAAGGCAATTGGGAAAGTTTGACTAGGTGAAGTTAACTTGTTTTTTGTCCTCATCATCCTCCACCCTTTTCTCCTAGGAAAATCATGTATGAGTTTTCCTTCCATCACCTATTATCTTTCCTAATTGATTTTTCCAATTCGTGAGCTCCTAGACAGTTTTGGAAACTACTTTATGCACCTATGGGCGATTTGATTAGATTTAGTAAGCCTGCTTTTGACCAAATTCGAATGGAATCCTTATGAATTTGAATCTCTCATGTAATTATTTATTATGGAAGCCTATGAATTCACAGGGTTGGCTATTGTACACTTATTCAATACAGATTAGTGTTCTGCTCCATATTCAGTCTCCTTTGTGTGTAATTTGCATGTGTAATTGGCAATTGTTTTGACTGTAATTATTCTAATACCTAGGTTCAATTTCCACATGGTATCAGAGCCTTTGTATATCAATTTATATCCTTCCAATTTGTTATTACAGGTTCGACATCATTGACTAGGAGCATTCTACTGACTGAAGGGACAATTTCTGAGCTATGGATCAATCTCAGAAGATCATCTTGACTCCATTTAACCTATTTGAATGGAAAGCATAGATGGAGATACTGTTGAGAGTGAAGGGCCTCTACAAAGTGACTATGGAAATAGAAGCAGAGCCCAATGCAGCTGTAGAGAAGATTAAATGGCACAACAGGAGGGACGAGGCATATGGTCTCCTGTGTCTGAGCATATCTAGAGACCTCCTTTTCCATCTTGATGGATTAACATCACCAAATGAATTATGGGAGAAGATTGTTGAGATTTTTGGTAAGAAAGATGAGATGAGGGGACATCAAATTGAAAATGAATTGATCTCCCTAAGTTCCAATAGCTTTGAATCCCTACAACTCTATTTTTCCAAGTTCAAAGCACTTGTTTTGCAGCTAAAACAATGTGGGATCGAAAAGAAGGATGAGCAACTGGTTTTGGCCATACTCTTGAAGCTTGGCCCTGACTATTTCGTGTTTGTTTCAACCTTCTATGCCACAAAGTTGACATCTCAAGCCTGGAAAATTCCTAGCCTTGCATATTTCATGGAATATCTCACACAAGAACAAGATAAATTGGTGATGATGGGCACCATCAAACCATCCAAAGACCAAGCTCTGGTTGCTAGAGATTCAAGGGTGGATTCAAAAAGCAAGAAGAAAGCTAAAAATCCACCTAAGCAAAAGAGAGACAAGAACAAGTCTCCAGAGGAGCCTTAAGGTTCCAAGAAGAACCCCCAGAAGAAGAAGAACAAAGGAGAAATGAGGAAGTGCACATACTGCAGTAAGGGCAATCATTCTGAAATCTCTTTCATGAAGAAGAAAATAGACATGATGACCCAAATCCTAGAGAATAATGGCATCTCCCTTCTAGATAGCTCAAAGAAGAGGGAAGGAGGATCAAATTCAGAAGACAGAGAGAGATTTCATGCATTGGTTGTCGGCACATCAAGCTCATCTAGTTTCATCATTGATTCTGGAGCTTCAAGACATATGGTTTTGACCAAGTAGGCATTCACCTCACTTGAGATGTCGAAAGGTCCACCAATTGTACTTGGAGATTATTGTCTCACTGAAATTTTGGGCAAAGGGAGGATTGATCTTGACCATGGTAAGTTCAGCAATGTATTGTATGTTCCAAGTATTGCCTCTAACCTCTTATCATTGTATCAGATGACCCACACAGGGTCTCCAAAGAAGGTCATATTCTCCCCTGATGAAGTTGAGATCACAAAGATCTCAAGTGGTAAAGTCATTGCAAAAGGAGTTGCAAATCACACTTCAAAGGTATACATGTTCTCACACTTCCTACCCTACTCAAACCCCTCTGCTCTTCTGATTCATGCTAATGACGCAAGCAAGCTTTGGCATGAAAGATTTGGCCACCTAAATTACAAGTATCTTTCTGATCTTAGTGAAAAAGAAATGGTAATAGGGTTACCAAATATTAAGTTTTCCAAAGGAGTCTGTCAAGGTTGCATCCTAGGAAAACACCCAGAGCATAAATTTGAGAAAGCTAGTCATGAGAGAACCTATGCACCTCTTGAGTTGGTCCACAGTGAAGTTTCTGGCCCATTTCCTCATATGTCAATGATTCAGGCTAAATATGCATTGACATTCATAGATGACTTTTCCAGGTATTGCTGGGTTTACTTCCTGAAACACAAGTCTGAAGTTTTTGGCCTCTTCAAAGTCTATTAGGCTTTGGTTGAAAACCAGTCTGGGAGGAAACTCAAGGTCCTCAGATCTGACAATGGTGGTGAGTATGTTAAGTCTAAGTTCATTCAATATTGTGTAGATGCAAGTATTCAGATGCAACATTCTATCCCTTACACACCATAGCAGAATGGTGTTGCTGAGAGGAAGAACATATCACTAAAAGAGATGGCAACCTGCATGATGGAGGCTAAGACTTTGCCACAAAATTTTTGGGCCAAAGCTATAAAATGTGCAGCCTATATCCAGAATAGGGTGCCTCATAAACAGCTTGATGGTATGACTCCTTTTGAAGCATGGAGTGGGCACAAGCTAGATGTGACCCATTTCAGGATTTTGAGCTCAAGGGCTTGGGCTAGAATTCCAACAGAAAAGAGGAAGGCTTTGCAGCCCCAAAGCCAAGAGTGTCTATTTGTTGGGTACTCTAAAGATTCAAAAGGGTGCAAGCTGATCAATTTAAGCACAAACAGAGCCTTCATTGAAAGGTGTGTTCAGTTTCAAGAAGAGCCCCTAGCAGCAGTGGAAGTTGGAGAATCCTCTTCACCACCAGAACCTTTGAATGTAAGTGAAGAGATAGTTGAACATGATGATTCCGATATGTCTGATAATGATGATTTAATTGAATATCCTAATAGTCCTACAAGACCAAAATGGGCAGAAAATACCATTCATGCAGCTGGAGAACTAGCTGGAAATCCTAATGATCCTAGGAGGACTAGATCTCAGTTTGAGAGTGCTCTGTGCATGAAAGATCCTATGTTTGAAGAGAAATGATATCTGATGGTTGAATAAGATCCATAGACATATGAATATGCATCAAATTATCCAATATGGAAAAAAACATGAAAGAAGAGTTCAGCTCACTCCAGAAGAACAACACTTGGGAGCTGGTTGATCTTCCCCCAGGGAGGAAGCTAGTTCAGTGTAAGTGGGTGTACAAAACCAAATTTGATGTTGATGGTTCACCTATGAAATACAATTCCATATTGGTATACAAGGGCTACTCATAGGTACATGGCATAGACTACAATGAGACCTTTGCACCAGTGGCAAAGATGGACTCCATCAGGCTAGCTTTAGCCATTGCAGCTTCAAAGCAGTGGGAGGTACACCACATGGATGTGAAGTGTGCTTTCCTGAATGGAGATCTCAATGAAGAGATTTACATGCAGCAGCCTCAAGGATTTTCTACTAACCCATCTCTTGTGTGCAGGCTAACGAAGTCATTGTATGGGCTTAAGCAAGCCCCTAGGGCTTGGCATGCCAAGATTGATAGCTTTCTGCTATCACTGAATTTTGTTCAATGCAAGTTAGATCCAAATGTCTATTTGAAGCTGATTCATGGTTCATTAATGATAATTTTTTTGTATGTTTATGAACTTCTCATTACACGAAGCTCAAAGGATGAAATTGCCTCCTTGAAGGATGCAATGAACCATGCCTTCTCAATGACTGATTTGGGCTTTTTGAGCCAATTCTTGGGTATCGAGATTTCTCAAACCAAAGAAGGAATCAAGTTACATCACTCCAAGTATGCCTTGGATTTTCTAAACAAATTCAAAATGAAGGATTGCAAGCCAAGCAAGACTCCTTTCCTTTCAAGAGTTAAGCTTGAAGAAGCTGATTCTTCACCTATGGTAAACAATACACTGTATAGGAAATTGATTGGATGTCTGTTGTATCTTACACATACTAGACCTGATATTTCTTATGCACTAAGTGTGGCTTCAATATACATGGATCAACCTCATGAGATCCATTGGAGAGCAGCCAAAAGGATCCTTAACTTTGTTCAGGGAACAAGGACCCATGGGATCTTCTACAAAGCTAAATCTGATCTTGAATTGATTGGGTTTACTGAAAGTGATTGGGCAGGTGACAACACAGATCAAAAGTAAACATCAGGATATGTGTTCATGCTTGTTTAAGGTCTAATTATCTGGTCAAGCAAGAAACAGAGTGCCATTGCACTCTCATCTACAGAAGCAAAGTACAGAGGAGTTGTAAATGCAACAACTCAATGTTTATGGTTGTAGGGGTTACTTGGTGAGTGTGGCTTCGAATCAGAATAATCAACTACTATATACTATGATAATCAAAGTACCATTCAAATCTACAATGATCTAGTTCAGAATCAGAGAACCAAAAACATTGAGATCCATATGTACTACATCAGACAGCTTGTGTATGATGGCACCATTCACCTACTCTTCTGTTCATCTTCAGAACAAGGAGCAGATATATTCACCAAAGTTTTTTGTGAGAAGACATTCAGCAATCTCAAATCACTGCTGGGGATTTGTGATCATGCTGTGAAGCATGAGTGATGACAATATTTTCAAATTTTGTTTTACTGTCCATGTTTAAGGGAGGATTTTTCCCACTGGGTTTTTGCCTCTTTCCTAGGTTAAATGGACATGCAGTATGTAAAGGGTGACTAAGCCTTGTTGCTAGGCCCTATAATTTTCTAATATTTTACTCATAATTCAGGCTTAAGGGAGGGTGTTAGAATAATCAACCCATAGTTAGCTACCTTAAACATTAATTAATCCAATTTTTGTCTTATTTTCCTAGTTTCCATATTCCACCTTATGCAAGTTGTCCTCCACACATCCATAGTGGTCAAACTTGCTAAATTTGAGTCATGGAGCACTTGGGAAACCACTTGGAATCAAATCTGCTTTATTCCTAGCCTCCCTAGCGCATGTCTACTTTTTCTTCTTTATTGCCTGTTTTTTCTAAGTTTTAAGGCAATTGGGAAAGTTTGACTAGGTGAAGTTAATTTGTTTTTTGTCGTCATCATCCTCCACCCTTTTCTCCTAAGAAAAGCATGTATGAGTTATCCTTCCATCACCTATTAGCTTTCCTAATTGATTTTTCCAATTCATGAGCTCCTAGACAGTTTTGGAAACTGCTTTATGCACCTAAGGGGGATTTTCCTAGATTTAGTAAGCATACTTTTGACCAAATTTGAATGGAATCCTTATGCATTTGATTATCTCATGTAATTATTTATTGTGGCAGCCTATTATTTCACAGGGTTGGCTATTGTACACTTATTCAATACAGATTAGTGTTCTGCTCCATATTCAGTCTCCTTTGTGTGTAATTGGAAATTGTTGTGAGTGTAATTGTTCTAACACCTGGGTTCAATTTCCACAAGCTCACTCTAGAAGAACAACGTTTGGGAGCTGGTTGATCTTCCCCCACGGAGGAAGCTAGTTCAATGTAAGTGGGTTTACAAAACCAAATTTGCTGCTGATGGTTCACCTCTGAAATACAAGTCCAGATTGGTAGCCAAGGGCTGCTCAAGTACATGACATAGATTACAATGAGACCTTTGCACCAGTGGCAAAGATGGACTCCATCAAGCTAGCCTTAGCCATTGCAGCTTCAAAGCAGTGGGAGGTACATCACATGGATGTGAAGTGTGCTTTTTTGAATGGATATCTCACTGAAGAGATTTACATGCAGCAGCCTCAAGGATTTGCTACTAATCCATATCTTGTGTGCAGGCTAAAGAAGTCATTGTATGTGCTTAAGCAAGCCCCCAGGGCTTGGTATGCCAATATTGATAGCTTTCTGCTATCACTGAATTTTGTTCGATGCAAGTCAGATCCAAATGTCTATTTGAAGCTGATTCATGGTTCATTAATAATCATTGTTTTATATGTTGATGACCTTCTCATTACAGGAAGCTCAAAGGATGAAATTTCCTCCTTGAAGGATGCAATGAACCATGCCTTCTCAATGACTGATTTGGGCTTATTGAGCCAATTTTTGGGGCTCGAGATTGCTCAAACCAAAGATGGAATCAAAGTACATCAATCCAAGTATTCCCTGGATTTGATGAACAAATTCAACATGAAGGATTGCAAGCCAAGCAAGACTCCTTTCCTTTCAGGAGTTAAGCTTGAAGAAGTTGATTCTTCGCCTATGGCAAACAATACACTATATAGGCAATTGATTGGATGTTTGTTATATATTACACATACTCGAACTGATCTTTCTTATGCAGTAACTGTGGCTTCAAGATACATGGATCAGCCCCATGAGATCCATTGGAGAGCAACCAAAAGGATCCTTAACTTTGTTCAGGGAACAAAAACTCATGGGATCTTCTATAAAGGTAAATCTGATCTTGATTTGATTGGGTTTACTGACAGTGATTGGGAAGGTGACAACACAAATCGAAAATCAATATCAGGATATGTGTTCATGCTTGTTGAAGGGCCAATCAATTGGTCAAACAAGAAATAGAGTGACATTGCACTCTCATCTACAAAAGCAGAGTACAGAGGAGTTGTAAATGTAGCAACTCAATGTTTATGGTTGCAGGGGTTACTTGGTGAGTGTGGCTTCGAATCATAATAATCAACTACTATATATTGTGATAATCATAGTACCATTCAAATCTACAATGATCTAGTTCAAAAATAGAGAACCAAACACATTGAGATCCATATGCACTACATCAGACAGCTTGTGTATGATGGCACCATTCACCTACTCTTCTGTTCATCTTCAGAACAAGGAGAAGATATATTCACCAAAGTTTTTTGTGAGAATAAATTCAGCAATCTCAAATCACTGCTGGGGATTTCTGATCATGCTATGAAGCATGAGTGATGACAATATTTTCAAATTTTGTTTTACTGTCCATGTTTAAGGGAGGATTTTTCCCACTGGGTTTTTGCCTCTTTCCTAGGTTAAATGGACATGTAGTATGTAAATGGTGACTAAGCCTTGTTGCTAGGCCCTATAATTTTCTAATATTTTACTCATAATTCAGGCTTAAGGGAGGGTGTTAGAATAATCAACCCATAGTTAGCTACCTTAGACATTAATTAATCCAATTTTTGTCGTATTTGCCTAGTTTCCATATTCCACCTTATGCAAGTTGTCCTCCACACATGCATAGTGGTCAAAATTGCTAAATTTGAGTCATGGAGAACTTGGGAAACCACTTGGAATCAAATATGCTTTATTCCTAGCCTCCCTAGCACATGTCTACTTTTTCTTCTTTATTGCCTGCTTTTTCTGAGTTTTAAGGCAATTGGGAAAGTTTGACTAGGTGAAGTTAACTTGTTTTTTGTCGTCATCATCCTCCACCCTTTTCTCCTAAGAAAAACATGTATGAGTTATCCTTCCATCACCTATTAGCTTGCCTAATTGATTTTTCTAATTCATGAGCTCCTAGACAGTTTTGGAAACTGCTTTATGCACCTATGGGGGATTTTCTTAGATTTAGTAAGCATACTTTTGACCAAATTTGAATGGAATCCTTATGCATTCAAATCTCTCATGTAATTATTTATTGTGGAATCCTATGACTTCACAGGGTTTCCTATTGTACACTTATTCAATACATATTAGTTTTCTGCTCCATATTCAGTCTCCTTTGTGAGTAATTTGCATGTGTAATTGGTAATTTTTGTGAGTGTAATTGTTCTAACACCTGGGTTCAATTTCCACAAAATTAACTTAGGCAAGGGGAATCCAGATATACCCAGGGGGTACTTGGAGTATGTCAAAAACTAAACCTTCACGGCTACCCAAAAGGAATATGTGGGATGAATGGAGTCTCTAAGACTGTTGTTCATAATGCACCCAAAGTTGTAATAGAGATCGGTGCCTCGATGTCACTTTTCAGGAGTTCCTGCTTCCTTTGGGTATTTTGCCACCATTTACGATTTGATTGAGGCATTGCATTTTTTCCTGATGTTGATTGATTGGGAAATATGAAAACTAATTAAACTAGTCACTCACATTGCTTTTGATGCAGCTTGACTGATCAGATGAATCGTAGCCAAGTGAAGAGCATACACACTATAGTCTTGTCAATTTCAGTAAATTTTAAGGGCGTGTTCTTGTTAAAAAGAAGATCCTCTAGGAATCTCTTTCGGTCCAAGTGGACCTCAATCGGGAAATGAAGGAGGGGTTAATTTTAACTCTTGCATGTGAAAAACTAACAATGACATTAGAATCAGAGATACACAACACCGGTTTTCTAATTAGTCCTGCCACACATCTCTTTCCCCTTTCGGGTCAATTGGGGTGTCTTGGGGTAAGTAGTATGATTACATTGAATTAAAAATATGGAATAATGAAAAGATTTATCAAAGTGTACAATCCTACATAACAAGACTAAGCTAGAGCAAAAACGAGAAAAATTGCAAGAAAGTGAAACAGACGCGGATCCCCCCTAGGGGGATGGGGAGTGGGCTCGAAAGAGCCTACTCAAAAAGATTATTTTTATTATTATTGGTTACAATATCAGAAAACTAAATTATGCACTTTGGTCCTAGTTATCTGGGATCCAAAGGCTTACAACAAGCTTTTAACAAGCTAAACTAAAATCACAGCGGTGGGGGAAGCCTCCGGGAAGCTCTGGTTCGCCAAAGAGTCAGAAAATGGGTAGAGTATTCTTCTCTTTTTTGTTAAAAATGATAAAAAAAAGTGAGCAATTAAAATCAAATGTTCCCAAAAACACTTTAAAAGTTTTTTGGGTCACCACGCTAGTTACCGAAAAAAAACTAAGTAAAAAATTGTTAGAAGGCGCTAATCTAGTTTTGCAAAAAGGAACCAAGGAAAGCAAAATTTCATTGGGATCTTGGATTTTTGTTTGGGAAGCCAATGAGATATGCAATTTTCTTGCAGAATTTAAATATTTAAAGAACTAAAAAGGAAACTACCTTATGAGAAAGCTTTAGATCTATGATTTAGCTACTTGTAAAAAAGGAAATTTCTACACCTAGATATATCTTTATGAAATTATATGCTTTATGAAATTACAGATCTAAGAAACAAGACTCATATGAACTAGATCTAACAATATATAATCAATTCTTAGAACTATATCTGATCATAAGAGGAAGAAACAGGTAACCAGAATATTTATTTTAATAGAAAGGAGGAAGAGAAGGGGAAAGGCCCATTGTTGGATGGATCTGCAATGGAAACTTGTTAGTGGAATATAGAGGGGAAATTCCTTCACAAAAATGTTGGATGTACAGTGGAGTCAAACTATATCCATGGCTCGTCCAATCCTTGCTACCTGAAATCTAAACACACAATCCTGCATGAAACATCAGCAGATCTGGATATATATATGAAAAAGAGACAATAATTACATGCAAATAAACTTATTAAACATATATATTCTAGATATTAAAAAATATATGCTATGAGATACATAAAAAACAAGTAACCTTACTTTCCCAACTATACTCCTATTGATTTAGCTGAATCATTCAAGCTAGATAAGGTTCAGATGTAGAAATTGAGAGAAACACTAGCAACATCAATAGCTGCAAGACAATGCTTATTCCACACACATGAGAGAAATACACCATTTGGAGAGAATTGCACCATTTGGCCTCCAAAGCTTCTTTATTCCAACAATCAAAAGATTACAACATTATTACAATAGCAATCCCTTCACTCCAACTCTAACTAGCATGGAAGAGGAAATGGTTGCTTTATTTATAGAAAAAACAAGAAATCTAGCCCAGGGGGGTGCAAATCCCAAGGAGAAAGAGACTACAGCTGCATGTGGAGTGAATATGAGTCTGATCTGAGTCTATCTGAGTCTCATCTGAGTCTCACTGAGTGCAACTATCAATCGGAGAACTGATCTGCCTGACACCTCAACCTGCTGACTGAAGCATCCACCAAAACTCATCCAGATGAGTCCATGCGTGTGGAGGATAGAGGGAGGGCACAATTCCCAAGATTGCACACATTAATGTACCCTTTTTTCAGTCCATATCAGCTCCTTCTGTCAAGGAATGGTCAAATCTAGTCAATCCCAAGCTGATGAGACTGATTTCAGTCAAATCAGAGCAAATCCCAATGATTTAGGATTTTGAATTTTCTCCATTATTTAATTAATTTATCAATTAAATAATCAATATTTTATTTTTGGGTATTTTTGACTTGAGTGATGGACAAATCACTCAAAACCTAGAAAAAGTGGGTATATGGGTTTACATGGTGCTCTAAGCTTGAAAATGAGCACCCCCATGATTGAAACTGATTATTGAACCCACTTTTATTACAAAACCAATTTTTTCAATTAGACTATTAAAAAATAGCCTAAGTTTTGTGGAAAAATTAAAATTAAAAAAACTTAAAAATTAGAAAAAATTAAAACCTAGGGCGACTTAGACATGTTCATATGACTCGACCATGATGCCTAGCATGTTTATCCATTGACACATAGACTCTAATAACCTCAATAGGCCTAAATTCCAAGGCGACCACCTCAAATTTGGAGGTATTGAGTTAAAAACTTAGAAATTATTAGTCATTTATTCAACAGCCAATAATTACCAAGGGAAAAAACACCCTAGGCTGATCGAATTGACAAATAAAGTGTAAGAGATCGAGTCTTTTACAGACACTATCATGCTATAACATCTTTTTAAAAACCCCCCATAGGGTATGAACATGTGATATAGTACAGCAAGCACTTCCCAGAAGCACTTCCGAAGGTCTTCTGAAGTCTGAACAAATCATCTTTGTCTGGTTCACCAGGCTCACTTGATAAAAAACCACTAAGTACAACTTAGGTTGTAATAGTATCCTTTTTAACAAAAGCAATTTTGGGTTTCAATATCTAATGGTGGTCCCTGAATTCTTGTACTCATAAATATAATACCACATAAGGTACCAAGATCATGCTCTGATAAAACTTGTAATGACCCTTTTTAAAATTTTTACCAAAATGCCCAATTTTCCAATTTTTTCACAATTTTGGCTCTTGACTTGTTTTAGTGTGTTGGCCTCCAAATCAGCCCAATTGCTTCCAAATATTAATAAAATGTGTATGAATGATATAATAACTTAATTATTATGTTCATGGATGTATTATGGCCCTCCAAACACTTCTGGAAGTCTGTACTAAATTCTGAACAAGATAGCGGATTTTATTGGCAGTTTTGGGCTCAAACCCCCCCTCGGGTAAGTGGTAGAAATGGCTTCCCAAATGTGCAGAAACCCACTCTAATTATGAAATTGAATCAGGTTATGTGTATAATACATTATAATATACTCATATTCATAACCAATATACCTTCCTTGGATTTTATCACTTCTTTCAATCATATATAAAAAACTAGTTTTGGACCCTTGGGGAAATGAGGTGTAGTTTGCTCCAATGGTTATGCAATTCGACCCAATGGCAAAAAATTATCATTTACTGAACATGAAACCCATAATATAATTTAATTACAATCCATTCATTCATAAATCATCAATATTTTACACATCCATTCGAATTCAACAGGACTACAAGTGTTTACAACAAGGTAGTGGAGAAATGGAACTGTTTCTTCATTATTGAGAAATAATACATGATATTTATTGGAATTTAGATATAATATATTTATGAAACTAAATAAAATATAATTTACATCATAATACAAAATACTTGAGCAATATAATCTCCCTCAAATAGATGAATATCTCACCAAGTTCGCATCACTCCATGGAGCTGAAATATGGTGAGAAAACTTGAGATGAAAGGAAGAACAAGATGAAATTTGATGTGTCCATGAGCTTCTGTAGATTACACCTGTAACTAATACTCCATTTAATCTCCTTGAAATACCTGAGTGGCCTCTCCCAACACCAACTAATATGGCAATCTTTCACCCTCGAAACTGGCTAAGGCATGAACTAGTCATCCACTATCTCTCTCTCTTCACAACAAGAAATTTCACAAATGATCAAAAGGCCATTATATTGGTTTATTCCTGTATTTTATAAACTTAATTATACTTATAAGGTTTTCAATCCATCCACAAACTCAATCCAAGTCGAATTAGGGTGTGTGCTCATGAATTGACATGTGTCCCCTTTTTCCTAGCCTTCCACCTTCCCCAAATTTGAGTAGGATCCCATTGAGCTTCCCAAAATCACATGAGAGCTCTATTAGATGGTATATTTTGACCTGAAATATCATATATGTCAGATGTTATCCTTCATATCTGACTTGTGTCATAAATGTCATAGAATATCCATCATTGGTGTCATATATGTCATAAATGTAAGGGGAATCTAGCCAAGTGTCCATAAAACTTCCATTTGGATCTTCCTCTCCCCATGTAAGTTACAATTCATCCCAAATTTGACCTATGAAGTATATAGACAATTGTATTAACCTTATAATCCATCCAAAAAAAATAGGCTTACCATAGATTCGAGATTGCAAGAGGAAGATGCCATTTAACATAGGAATTCTAGCTTGAGTGGGCCCCATAGTCTCCATGTGTCTCCATTATCCATAGCCATTTCATTTTTCACTTGTAGTCATTTAATTAAATCAATTAAATAAATATGTATTCCTTATAATGTCTAAACACCATTTATTAGCTCCCTTATTAACTTTCCAATGTTTCCACCCAACCTAGGGAACTAGTAGGATTGATGGAATTTTCATGCTATGCAATTATTTAAAATGGGGGCATTACACTCTAGAACACATGAATTATAAGAATTTAAAGTTTTGGGAATAATCCATGGATAATTCCAAATTGATTTTTAGCATAAGCGCTGGAGCATCAGATCCTTGACCATTGTATCCCTATGTGTATTATACAAGTACATCCTAGCATCAATTTTGAGCGAGAGGCTTTGGAATCGTACTAGAGTGTAACCCCCAGTTTTTAGCGTTGATTTTGGGCTCTGGATAGCACTAGGAGTTAGGGAAATTAATTGTGTTGACTGAGAATTACTCTAAAAAGCATCGATCTTATCTTACATAATTTTTAGATTATATAAATGACATTTCGAATATACTTCTCATCAAGTACTGAAGAAATACAACAATATATGAGGTAATCCAACATGCAAGGAGGATCTAGAGATGCCAAACTTAGTTGACCAAGCCTACCAAAGGCCTTGATAAAAGAAATAGTATAAAGATAATAAAAGTATTAGGTAAATGAGATCATGTTACATGATGCATAATTAAATGTTAACAATAATATATATAGTTCATATATATTATGAATGAAATAATAAGTATATATATATATATATATTAAATATAAGGAAATGACAATAATTATAAATAATGAATAAAGAGTCTTTGTATTCATTATTTACTAAACTGATTAAATAAATATTTAATCCTTAAGAACCAAATTAGGAACTAGTAAAAGAGTTCCTAAGTCAAGCAAACTAATTATTAAATCCACACAAATCAATTAAATATTATTTTCAAGAAAATATTGGATTCTTGATCTAAATAAAGTTTTAAAACAATTGTCCTTTTTCCTAAAGATTGTCTATAAAGACCCAAGCCAAGGGAATGCTTAGGGATCTGATCATTACTATTTTCCTAAGTAATTTTGGAGAGAAATTTTCCAAAATCAAGCAATATTATACAAAACCTGATATTCCAAATAAGAGAAGTCTCACCTTTAGGAGCTCTAGACTACTTGCATGTTGGAACCAGCTCAAGATGATCCATATTAGAACCAGGAATAACTATGGGTCATGTTTCAGAGGAACTTGGTAGTTCCCAAGTTATGTGGTTAACATATATAAGGTTAGAGGTAACTGGTTTTTATTAATTTTGAGTGTTTAAGTGTACAAGGTTTGTGCCATTAAACAAATTAAATAGTTATAGGTATCAGGATTCTACCTTTTCAAAGTTTTATAAATCATGTTTACATATTTTACTTATAATTGTTATTCTCTGGATTGAATATCTACATATGAAATGAATGGTTCGGATTTATTTCATCTATTCAAATATGAAACTCAACATGTAATATCTTAGATAATGTCTAGGGTTAATTTTTATATTGCAGGTTGTGGCACTTATTTAAACTTAGAAATTAATCTTTAAATTCTTAGGTAGGTTTTAAAGTTTAAATTTCTAGTAGTATTATATTTAAACAACTTTAGAAGATTGATGTCACCAATGTAAATTAGATTGAAACCCTAGTCTCTAGATAAACTAATCACACATCTATGCCAATATTTTCACTAAAACCCTAAGTATATTGTCCAAAAAAAATTTCATAGGTGTATGACCTTATTATAATTTAAAGCATGGCTTAAACAAATTTAAATTAATTAAATCCTATGATAAAGAAAATACACTTTAAAAACTTTGTTGCAATGTTAAATATAATTATTAAATAAATAAATTATAAACCTACTTTCCAGGGATCGAATCCCTTTGTAAATCCAAGTTCAAAACTAAACTAAATGAAGTGTTGGGACATTTCATTTGCAAGCAAAAAACAAAGAATTAAATCTTAGATTATCCTATCTACTTAACAAAATTTTAAATCATTAAAAATAACCAAACAGAACTTTATAAATGTTTTGTAAGCAATCCATAAATCATGCATCAAAGATAGATATATAAATTAGATATAAAAGTCATGATAATCACCGCAAATAAATACTTTAACAAAACAAAGGATTGAAATCATTACCATAGTCAAAATATCAACGCGACCCAAGGTTGAGTCCTTTAAACCCAAAATTCATAAACAACATATGAAATACAACTATACTACAAAATGTTTCAAAACCATTAAACATAGACAAGCATTCGACCCAGTTTCGAATCACTTAGCTCAGCTTGGATCCTTTTTATAAACAAAACCATATGAACCCAAGATTGAATCCTGTAAATGTGAAAATTAAATTACTCAAGACATTATACAGGTTGGGAATTAATCACTTAGGGTTTACCACTACAAGCTGCCCATAATTTATTAAAACGCCACATATAAAATACAGAACAAAGCTACGTTTGATCCCCTGCAAACTAATATACAGACATGATTTGCTCCACAAAATTTAAACTACATCTACACAGGCGACGTTACAAACGCAAAGCCTGGGGCAAAGTGCTTACGAATTTCTGTAGAATATGATCAAATCGTTAATCAAACAGAACTAAATTCTTATCAACCAACACATCCATTAAAACCACATTTTCCACCATTCATATCCATTATCGAAACCTTGGATTCACAAGTGCCATTATAGAGAAATGAAACTGTTAATAATTAAGAAACACATAAAAATTTACAGAGTTGTTTACAAAACACAATGAAAATCCCATTAATTTTTATTTAAAACCAAAATCCATTTCATAGTAGATGGTAAACCAAATATACAGAGTCGATTCTCTAGTAACCAGTCAAAATATCACATTTATAAATTACAGAGGCATGCAAAGGTTTTACACAGTCACATTTAAATAATTCCAACTATTTTATTAAATCCCAAAATCCAACCAAACAACGAATACTGTATGCAGTACAACAAACATCTCCTAGACCCAGTTTTGAAACCCTTTAATAAACACAGTGAGTTCAACATTTGAGTACATGAACATTTCCTTTTGTGGGGATTACCCAATATGGTTGTGTAGGAAAACCAACAACTCTTCCTCCCCAAAACGCAAAGCACCGATGCTATATTAACTTGCAAACAATGAAAACAAAGTTTGGTTCAGAAGTATGCAAACAACTATAAACCAAACCAAAAATTAAAGGTACAATCATACAGATAGAGGAATACTTGCTAACGTGCTCAAGGTAACATGATTGCACTGCATGGATGTAGAATTCCCACCTTGGGTGTTAGACCTCCTCCCAATAAAAAAAAAGACCAAATAAATTACATAGAAACCCTAATGAGGTGCATAAGGTAGGCAGCCTTTGAATTACGAGGTGCATTTAAGGCGTCAACCTGGCTGCCACCTTCATGCAAATCAAAACCCACAAGTGTATAGTGTGGTTTCATAGCCCTTACCATCATATCAAACCCCATATCCATAGTCTTAAAACCTCATGTTTTGCAATTTCCATAGGTGGTTACCATAGTTTCGATGGCATACATTATGCCATATTATAAACCATCCACATTAACGTTTAAGCATAAAAATTTTATAAACAAGGTTTTAAAACTTCACCCACATAGATGTTACAAACATGCATGCATATAGTATAACCCCTTTACCATAGTTATAAGGTATAATATAGGCATCAAACCCTTATTCTTATTTTAAATTCAAGCATAGGAATAGCGTTGTTTAGGTTCAAATAAGTGGTAGATGCTAGGACTCCATTACGTTACATCCGCAAGACTAGGTTCATAGGTGAAGTCACCTACAGAAGAATATAAACACATGAATCAGTTCATGATGAACTAAGTAAACCCCATAGCATAGGAACCTTACCTTTCCCGAGTGGTCCTTTAAGGGACAGAACCCTGCCACTCCACCCCTTGACATACAGATGTAATTCAACCTCTTCATTTTAAACATTAAACAATTAAATACATGTAAAATGAAAGTAAGACGTAAAACAACGTAAGTATCGACAACGTGAAATAAATAATGTTAAGTTTTCATATGCTAGACTAGATTCAATAGTATTCAATTCAAAAATCATAGCAGCATATCAAGAATCACTGATAGAAACACATTCATAAGATAGACACAACATTTATCCCGGGAAACCCTCAAGGAGAAGAAAACCCAACAAAAACTTCCTCTGTATAAGATGTATAAAATAAAACCCAAAAACAGTTGCTTTCCTCCTTCTATTTTGTCTCTCTCTCTCTCCTATGCACTACACAAGTGAGTGAGTCTGTGTTCAAATAAGAACCAAAACTCCTCTATTTCTAGTCATGTGTTAATTGATTTTTGCACTAGACAAGCGAGCCCCAATAAATTGTCTAGGCCGACTTCACCTAAAGATACTCAAAAATATTATATTATATTATTTATTAGGGCACTAAAGACCCAAAACAACTGGAGGATTTATCTCATGACTCTATTATGACCAAATACAATAGTAACACCCCATCAAATGAATAATAACATCTCCCTTGGGTTACATCAGTAAAATACATTTAGAATATCCTTTGAAGTTATAATATTTCAACACTCCCCCTTAACGAGAAGGTTATTCTACTGACAACATCATTATAGACTATAGGAGAACATAGAGACTATTACAACAGTACATCAAGATAACACATCTGTATGTCATAGGAATTTTTTCACAATCAGTTACTCTTTATCTTATGCATCACATGATCACATCATCCTTTCTTTGCAGCAACACATTGATCTTTCGATCCTTTGTAGTAGCACTTAGATATTCTAGATACTTTGCAGTACTTTGATCCTTTGCAACAACACTTCTATCTTCTCTATCCTTTGCAGCAATACTTCAATCTTCTTGATCCTTTGTAACAACACTTCAATCTTCTTGATACTTTGCAGCAGGCCTTCAATCCTTCTTGATGTTTTTTAGTGGCACTTCGATGTACTTGACCCTTCATTTCTATAATTTGATCTAATTGATCCTTTATCTCCACGCTACCTGCAGTACACATGATATATTTGCAGGATGATCAATCTTGATCACTTTAGGACATAAGTCCAACGACAATGCAATCGTCCATTAGCATGATCCATGAAATCGATCAACTGAATCGTCTACATCAAAATGTAGATCTCAAATACACACAGTGCCAGCCCTATCATCCATGAGTACTCATCGTAGACCATCCATATGACCCAAGTTAGGACTACTCCCAAGTGTGTGTTATACTACGGTATCTACACTTACGTGTAGTCATACTCTTCCAAGCAAGAGTATTGCTTGCATAGCAGATCTCAACCGCATGCACAATGTCATCCCATCGTAGAACATTCATACCAGGCGGTTTAGGACCACTCCCAAGTCAGTGTTATACTATGAAGTCCATGAGGACTCATCATAGATCATCCATACCACACAGGTTAGGAACACTCCCAAGTGAGTGTTATTCTATGGCATCTACATGTGAATGTAGGCATACTCTCCATACAAGAGTATAGTCAACAAGGTAGATCTTGAATTCATACATAATGTCAGTCCCGACGTCCGTGAGGACTAATTTTCGAGCATACAGACCACTGATATTAGGACCAATCCTGAGTGAGTGTTTAATCTACGGAATTCACAACTGAATGTGAGTATTCTCCATGCGAGAGTGACATCTTGCAGGGTCATCCTATAACTAGTAAGGACCACTCTGATGTACAAACTGTTATACCTTCTATCCTCAAGAGAGGATACTATCGTCCACAAATAAGTGTCAGACCATCATCAATGTTAGTCTCATAATTACTCCCCCTTTCTTGGGAAGTTTCATATTATCAACCTGATCCCCCTTTATCTGATGAGGGTGAATGTCTTCGACCTGATTCTTCCTTTTCCAAGAGGGTCCAACAATTGTAGTCCCATCACTCTTCCTCCTTGCAAGGAAAGTCCTTATGAACTACACCAATCTTGTCGCGGAAATATTTGAACTTTGTTCAAGACAGAGGCTTGGTATATATATCAGCAACTTTCTCACTGGTACCCACATATTGGAGCTTGATGGATCCATTTTATACCATATCCCTTAGATAGAAATATCGGATTTCTATATGCTTTGATTTGTCATGAAACACCAGATTCTCTATCATCTTTAAACAACTCTAGTTGTCACAGAAAATTACTGTGCTGTCCACCTCCATGTCAAATATTCCTGACATCATCTTTCGAAGCCATATCGCTTCACAACAAGCAGAGCAAGATGCAATGTACTCTGCTTCAGCTATACTGAGAGAAACATTGAATCTTTCTTACTAAACCATGAGATCATGGAGGATCCGAGACAATAACATCCACCCAAGGTGTTATTTCTGTCTGCGGCAGGTCCTACCCAATCTAAATCTGTATACCCATACAAATTGTAGTCATGATATCTCCCATAGTACAGTCCCAAATCAATCGTACCTTTTAGGAACCTCATTATATTCTTTACAGCTATCAAGTGAACCCTTCTAGTTTTAACTAGATACTGACTCAAGGTGTTCACATCAAATCCTATATATGGCCTTGTGTTCGTCAGATACATTAATGTCCCAATAATCTGTCTATAGTGAGTCATTTCCACTAGCTCGAATGTCTCATCAGACAACAACTTTAAGTTGGTGTTCATGGGTGTGTCCATGACTTTACAATACAACATATCAAATCTTTTCAAAATTTATACTACATACTTTCCCTGATTAAAAAATATTTCTTTTGGGCTCTGCCACACTTCCATCCCTAGGAAATAATGCATATATCCAATATCTTTCATCTTGAATTATTCAACTATCTTGTTCTTGCAACCCTTGATCTATTTCTCATATCCAGTGAGAAATAGATCATCCACATACAACAATAGTATGACTGGTTAATCATCCATAATATTCATATAAATATTAGGATCCACTTTACTCTTGGTAAAGCCCGTGCTTGTTAAGAAGCTATATATTCTTCCATACCAAGCTCTAGGAGCTTGCTTTAGTCCATACAGAGCCTTTTTCAACTTTCATACATGAGTTTCTCTGTCTTCGACTTCAAATCCTTTTGGTTGTTCAATGTAAACCTATTCCTCAATCACACCATTAAGGAAGGTTGTCTTTACATCCATTTGGTGTAAGTCCCATTTCATCAGGGAAGCAAGTTCCATGATAGTTTTGATGGAAGTGTACCTTTCTACTGGAGAAAATGTCTCTTCATAATTGATCCCCTCTTTTTGAGAGAATCCTCTAGCCACAAATATTTCTTTGTAATTTTCAATACTTCCATCTGCAACATGTTTTATCTTGTAGATCCATTTCAAATATACCACACACTTGTTTTCTGGTTTGGGAACAATATCCCAAACATCATTCTTCATGATCAAATGGAATTCTTCTGTAATTGCTTCAACCCATTCTTTCTTTTGTACAGCTTACTCATAGATGGTGGGTTATTGGTATACAAGATCACACATCAAAGCTACATAACTGGAATATGGATTTGATCTTTTGTTGGTTCTTGTGGAGCCTTATAATTCTCCATATCTTTCTGCTTCTTGTATGATTTCTCTTACTATCACTTCCCCGACCCTCCGACTGATGAAGAGGACATGACTAAACGTGCTAACTAAGCACTCGAGATAACCAAGTCCCATGAATTTTAAACATGTACATAATAAAATATATGGAAATACATGCTGATGAAAGTATGTTAATATACATAGATAATATACATGTGTTGATGCATGATTTCTTTAATATATAGCAGAAGCAGACGCATGTCATCATACATTCACATCATATAAGAATTCATCATGTTCATTCATAAAATAATATAGTTGCAAGGATTTAAGCACAAGAATCATTAGAGGAAATTTGGGGTCTAAAATGGGCCTTATAAGAAAACGTGCCAAAATAAGTTTTTGTGAGTTGGAATTCAAGCACCAATAGAATTTCAATAAAATAAGTCAACCATAATGGTTGAATTCACATATTTGTCATTAAAAAAAACTACTTTTTTTGTTCGTATTTTCGACATATCTCATTGTGTTTTTACTCAAATTTTGATCGGGAGAGCTCGTTGGATGCGGAATTTGATTCCGAATCCAACAAGTACCCACACTGCATACTTTTGACGAACCCCGCTACCCCAAAAACAAGAAATACCTGAAAAAATGTGATGATGATGTCATCATCACGTTTTTTCAGGTATTTCTTGTTTTTGGGGTAGCGGGGTCCATCAAAAGTATGCAGTGTGGGTACTCGTTGGATGCGAAATCAAATTCTGCATCCAACGAGCTCTCCCAATCGAAATTTGAGTAAAAACACAAGGAGATATGTCGAAAATACGAACACAAAAAGTAGGTTTTTTCTTTCTTCCTCCAAAATTAATCAATATTATTTTATTATTTTAACTATTATTTTATTATTTTAACTCTTATTTTATTATTTTCCTTAGGAGGCCCATTTTAGACCCCAAAATTCCTCTCATGACTTATCTTCAGAAAAGCTTGCCCCGCAACCATGTACGTCGCTGCAATGTTCCACCTAGCCGTAGGCTATTATGCTCGTCAATATCTCCGCAACACTACCACCGCTAAGCTGGGCATGATTCCAAGTGGTTTAAGGGAAACTAGTAGGCTCACATGTAACCAGGGGTATACAACTCAGCAAATCCAACACAGTTGGGTTTATCAGGTCATAATCCATCCAATACCATGGGTTTAGCAGGCTATTTAGGGAACTGGAGAAACTAGCTGCTAAGCTAGTGGGCTTGCTAAAGAGTTATGGACCTGCACCACTAGGCTTATCAAGCATGCTCAAGCTCCATTTCCACTCCCAAAAATTCCAGGACCAACAACCACAATACACAACAAAACACAGCTCTAGGATTTGAGGGAAGCACCACCGTAGAGAAAAACCAGGACAACAACTGGGTAATGCACAGCCTAGACTAAGTGATTCGAATGTAGAGTCGTTTATCTCCCTATCATGGCCAAAACGACTCAACAACAAACTTACAGCAAACCAAATTTGTACAGATGACAACCACGACTTCTCCCCTGCGTAAGAAGAAGGAATATGGCCTCTATCATGAAGGTTTCTGACACATACATAGACTTCCCCTAATGTCCAGCGATTCAGACCCAGAACAAAGTGTCCAAGAACTACACATAGCCATCCATAAGGATATATGAGTGTCTCCATGACTGTTCAATTCCCTTTCTCTCCCCCCCCGCCCCCTGGCATCAGGACTGCATGCGCTCCCTTGGTGGAGTATGCATGTGGGAAAAGGACTGGCAGTATTTCCAACCAAACGACTTCCCATGCATACATTTCCCAAGGGTAATAACTACCCAACAAACTCTGGTAGAATTAAAATGGTTGGTGGATGAGACAAGGAAGGGTGAATAAGACATAAAGGTGGCTGACAGCTAGATGGTTCACCGCTTGACACTGGGTTGTTCCCCAATGGCTCCCAATGGTTAGACATCCCCCCCACCCTTAACCTTAGGAAATCATGCCCTTTACATCATTGTTTCATCGACATAGCTATTTGTAGGTATTTTAATTAATTTTGCATATGTACATGGTGTCCAACATTATAACTTGCCTGGCTAGCACAAAATACCATCGGCATCTCCGAAACACAATACAACAATCAATGGTGGGGTGTTTTCCTATATCCACGCCATGATTAATTACAATACATATACATCATATATGTTCAATGCAAATGGGGTCAAAACTAGGGTTTTACACTTACCCAAGCAGGTTTTCTCTTTCGAGAGATATCCATAGTAGGGGGCTCCTGAGGCTCTAGCATGTCATGATCTTATGATGCTACTATTTCAGGAGTTGGTTTAGCTTCTGTCCTTATGGGATGTACATCTTCTTTATGTACTTATTCAAGCTGACACCTTCTATATTTCTTAAGAGGTGCATATTCACCGAAGGTTACATCCCTACTAATCTCAATATGATGGAATACTGATATGTATATCTTGAAGGATTTGGGGACTTGACAGTACCCTACAAATATTTCGTTCTTACCAGAAGGATCCAATTTGGTTCTCTTCTCTTTTAGAATATGTACATAAATTGGACAACCAAATATATTGAGATGGCTTACTTCGGGTTTCTTTCTGGTATACATCTCTTCATGAGTCTTGAATCCAAGAGCACCATGAGATAATCTATTTTGCACATATACGACTATTTTGGCAGCTTCATCCCATAGGTGCATAGGGAGGTCTTGGTCATGAATCATGGTCTTCACTGCTTCCATGATAGTCCTATTCTTTCTTTATACAACACCATTTTGTTGGGGATTATGGGGAGTGGTTAGTTCCCTTTTGACTCTCGCCTCCTTACAGAATGCTTCAAATTCCTTTGAAGTGTATTCTCCACCATTATCTGATCTCAGTTTCTTGATTCTCTTTTCTTACTGGTTCTCTATCAAGGATTTGAATTCCTTGAATTTCCCGAACACTTCACTCTTATTCTTGAAGAAGTGTATCCAAGTCTTTCTTCAATAATCATCAATAAATGTGACATAGTATTCATATCCACTTAAGGATATCAAGGGAATAGGACCACTTACATCATAATGGATTAGTTCCAACATACCTTTAGTCTTTGTGTCACTTTTTAGAAAGGGATTCTTGATGTTCTTTCCTTGTGCACATCCCTTGTAGGTTCCCTCATGTTCAATCTTCATATATTGTAACCCTATTACCACCTTTCTCACATAGGGAAATGCTTTGTAGTTGATGTGAGAAAGTCTCCTATGCCACAGTTCACTTGAGCTGGTAGTCTCATGGACAAGGGTTTTCTCTGGATGTCCTTTGAGCTTGTACATTCCTCCTTATTCTCTAGTGACTACAACATATTCAAGTTTCCTTCCTTTGGACCACATAAGTATGTTTCCATATATAAAAGAAAATCTATATCTTTTCTTATCTAGAGCTAATATGGAGAGTAGGTTCTTTTTCAAACCTAGTACATAAATTACTTCCTTCATCTTTATGGAGGTCCCAGAGTCAATCTTGTAGATTGATTATCCAATACCATTGATGGGATATTGATATTCATCTCCCAATAATACCTTATGGGGAGAGTTTTTCTCTTCAAGATTTGACAAAGTTGTCTTCTTTCCCTTCATGTGCTTAGAGGTACCACTATCAATAATCCATGCATCTTCTCCAGGTTTTACAGACCCAAAGAGTGTAGAGAATAACACATATTCTTCTACATCTTCACCTCTAGTTTTCTTTCGAGGTCTTTCTTCATTCTCATATTCAGTTAGATGAGAATGATTCCTTTTTTTGTTGTTGTTCTTTGATGATGGACATTCTCTAGCAAAATGTCCTATCTTATGAGAGTTGTAGCATTGATAGGTGAAGTAATTCTTCTTCTTCTTCTTCTAGAATTTGTTCTTTAAAGGCTTATGATTACTCCTCTTGAATTTTTATTTATTTCTTTCTTTAGTATGGGTAGCTAGATCCTGATCATCTTCTCTAAGAAGAGCTTCTCTATTGGCTACTCTAGCTTCTTCTTGTATGCAATATTCCCATACTATGTCAAAATTCATACTTTCTTTTCTTCAACATAGAGTTTGGATGAATGAGTCCTAAGGTCTAGTGAGACCATTGAGAGAAGTCATAACCAATTCATCCTAATCAATGATATATCCAATATCACTTAGCTTCTCTTTGATCTGGGAGATCCTTGTGAATAATCTTCAATAGATTCTCTTTTACTCATCCTGGTTCCCTTCAATTGAGTTCTCAGATTCATCTTTATGTTGATGTTCTTTCCTTCATACATTCTAGAAAGTGCATCATACATTTTATTAGGTGTATTCTTAGATGACACTTGAGGGCTCAAGTGATCCTTAATGGAATCAACAATGATCCTCATTTCTTTGATTAGGTCTTGTTCATGCTTCTCCTTAACTTCAACTTCTTCAGGTTCTGCAACTTCATTCTTTATGTGCTTCTCAAGACCATTCTCTTTTCAGAATGAGGCCAATCCTATACTTCCATGCCAGGAAATTTTCTAGTCCTTCCAATTTGTCCTTAATCTTAGTGCTTGGGGCCATCTTGTCCAGTAAGTCACTCAAAATTGAAATTTATCAAAATAGGAGATTGACCTTACCAATAGATGCTCTTAGAGGAGATGAGTTGGTTGATCCAAATGATTTCTGGTGATACCTAATCTTCAGTCTTGAAATCCTACTTGCAAAGCTGGAGCACTGCAAATGTTATGGTTTTGTTTCACTGCAGTTTTTTCGGTTCATTGCCAAACTAGAGTTTGGCTTTTCTGGAGATCTAGCCACATAAAAAATTAGACCTAGGGCTCAATAGATGCGCTCTGGGAGGAGGAAAATTTCTATGAAAGAAAACCTTCAAAACTCCAACTTTTGCAAAAACCTTAATTTCTTTTGGAGAGGGAGGAGGGAGAATTTTTCCTTGTGAAAGATGCTCTAATCGGGTTAGCTCTGATACCATGTTAATTTTTAATATGATAGACTATATTCAATAGTATTCAATTCAAAAATCATGACAACATATCAAGAATCAGTGATAGAAACACAATCACAAGATAGACACAACATTTATCCTAGGAAACCCTCAAGGGAAAGAAAACCCCGTAAAAACTTCCTCTATATCATATGTGCAAAAGACAACCCAAAAACAATTGTTCTGCTCCTATACTATCTCTCTCTCTCTCTCCTATGCACTACACAAGTGAGTGAGTCTGTGTTCAAACAAGAACCACATATCCTATATTTATACTCATGTGTCAATTGACTTTTTCGCTAGACAAGTCGGCCCCAATAAACTGTCTAGGCCGACTTCATCTAGGAATACTCAAAAACAATATATTATATTATTTATTAGGGCACTAAAGACCCGACATAAGTGGAGGCTTTACCTCATGACTGTATGATGACCAAATATAGTAGTAACACCCCATTGAAGGAATAATAACATCTCCCTTGGGTTACATCGGTAAAATACATTTAGAATATCCTTTGAAGTTACAATATTTCAACAAATAAGATAGACAGGAAACGTAATTTACAAAGCGCATCGAAGAGTAGAACAGTAATATTTAGAAATCATCATCATACATGAAAAACATACAAGGAAAGAAGAAGAGTTAAATTAGGTTCAGTTCTTCAAACAAGTTTTTATTCCGCAGTAAAAACGAAGATGTCCTTAAGATCTAGTAGTTTATTAGCCTACGATTTTTTTTTATGGATTTTAGAGACATTACAAGTGGTATTAGAGCCCAGATTCAAAAACTAAGATAACTAATGGGTGCTACCAAACATTCATTGCAGAAATAAACATTTCAAAACTGTATTTGAAATTTTTGTTTAAACTAGCAGAAAATTATTGTTAGTAAATATTTTAATTGCAGGATCTAAAAGGACAGTCGAGATCATGAATACAAAAGAAGAAAACAACCGACAAGGAAATTTTAATTCCTGAACACAATAAGAAGAAATGGTGGTAGAATTAAATTATGATATAAATAAAACCATACACAGTCTACAAGCAGACTTACAAAGCTTCAAAGATGAAAATATGAATGAAAGAAAAGAGCAGCAAGAAATCAATGAAGCTTTACTTCGGAACCTGACGGGAGGAAGGCCTCATGGACATCCTACCCATTCCACCAATAAAACTAAATTAAATAATCATCCTAAACATGCCAATATCCTAAGGGAAGTGAGAAAAGAAGAGCACACATGTAGGCTTCCAGAAAGAGATTATCATAGTCTTCCCAGTTATAATTCAGTCTCTCCTTGCAGAAAGAGGAAAAAAAATGATGACAACCTCCAAGGATAATTTTGAAAGATAAAATCCCCAACCTATGAAGGAGAAATGAATTCCAGGGAGAGAGATGAAGAGTGGCTTCTAGGTATGAGAAAATACTTTCGAGTACAAAACTACTATAGTGAAATGAGATCCCATCTAGATATCAATAGTTTAAATGGAAAAGCAGCTGGATGGTGGAGAGACATAAAGCATACCAAAAAGGATGAGGTAAAAGAAATCAAATGGAGTAACTTTCACAAAATATTTCAGGAGAAATACATGTATGAGAGATTCTTTGACAGGAAAGTTAAATAATTTAATGAATTAAGGATGGGCTCCATGACCATGGATGCCTTCATTAACAGATTTTTGGATCTGTTACATTGCATGCCTTACATAAAGGATGAAAAAGTGAAGATACAACTGTTTTTTGGATTTCTTCCTCCCAATTTTCAAGAGAGAATTGAGTTTGACATGCCCAAAAATTTAGACACTACCTTACACAAATATAGGATTTGTTATGAGCATGGAAAACTTAGGCAGGATAACATAAAGATAATTCGAGACAGGTCCAAGACCTTCTTGGACAACTGCAAACCTGGTTTTAAAACACCACCCTATAGAAAACAGAATAATGGTTTTCCAGCCAACATAAAATTCAATAAGATAGGTACAAATCCAAATGTGCCTGCAACAAATACCAACCAACCAGCAGCGAACGGAGGGGCCAAGGGTGTCCCGCTGTAGGTTAGTTATTGGAAATTCTAAGGACCCCGTTATTCCAGATATTGTCCAAACAAGACAGGTGGAGTCATACACAATTGGCAGGAATACCAAACAGTAGAGGACATGGATAGCACACCGAGGATCTATGTAGCACTTTATGGCCAACAAGTAGACCATCAGGCCACTATGGTCGAAACAGAAGGTAAGGTTTCAAACACTTCTATTTCCATTTTTATTGATCTTAGTGCTTGTTGAAGCTATGTATCACCCAAAATTGTTGAAACATGTAAAGTAGACAACGTAGAAAATGAGAAACCATCGATGGAACAAGTCACCACTGGTACTAAAAGACAGGTTTCGGAAATAGTGAGAGACTGTGAGGTAAACCCGAATGATTTTCCCACTAAAATAGACTTGAATATATTACCCGTAGGATCGTACGATGTACTTATCTACATGGATTGGTTGGAACAACACCATGTCATGCTCAATAGCCTAAACAAGTCAATCCTGTGCATGGATAACCAAGGGAATCAGACAAATATTCAAGGCATAGCTAAGAAATTTTTTGTTAGATAGATATCCTCCTTACAAGTGAAGAAGTGTATAAGGAAGGCCTGCAAACTCTTTTCAGTAAAAATCCAGTATGTAGAAGCTGAGAGAAAACAACACATCAAGGACTTTCCAGTTCTCATGGACTTTAATGATGTATTTATAAGGAAATAATGATATTACCACCAAACGAGACTTATATTTTTCCACAGAGCTGACACTAGGGTTAGTATCGGCTTCAAAATCCCCATACCACATGAGCACACCAGAAATTGTGCAACTCAAAGTTGCAGTTACAGGAGTTGATTGAGAAGGGTTATATTTGACCGAGTATGTCCCCTTGGGGAGCACAATAATTTTTGTAAAAAAGAAGGACTATATGATGCAAATGTGCATCAATTACTGCTAACTTAACAAGATGAACATCAAGAACCGTTACCCGCTCCCTAGGATAGATGACTTGTTCGATCAATTCGGAGGATAAAATATCATTTCAAATATTGATCTGCAGTCTGAATACCATCAGGTACGGATCCTCAATGAAGATATACATAAAATGGCCTTTCGAACGCGATAGAGCCACAACTAGTTTGTAGTAATGCCTTTTGGGCTAACCAATGCACCAAATTTGTTTATGTGCATGATGAACAATATCTTCACTAAATACCTAGATAAGTTTGTATTGGTATTTATAGACGACATACTAGTTTACTCAAAGAGTAAAGAAGAACATGAGGAGCCTCTCCGCATAGTACTATGGGTGTTATGGGAACACCAGGTTTACGCTAAGTTAAGTAAATGTGATTTTTACAAACCATAGATACAATACCTAAGTCACATAATTTCTAAGAAGGGGATATTCATAGACCCAGAAAATTAAATCCATAGAGGATTGGATTACCCCTATCTGTGTCATAGACATTAGCTCATTTTTAGGATTAGCGGGTTACTGAATAAAGATCATTGAGAAATTTTCGAGCATTTCATATCCCTTGACCGCCTTACAAAAAATGGCTAACAAGTTTTTGTGGACAACCAAGTGTGAGGAAATTTTTTAGAAGCTTAAGCAGCTTCTGACTACTACACCCATACTATGAATTGTGGATCCCGTTGGGGATTTCATTGTTTTTACATATTCAAGCAAGGAAGGACTTGGAGGATTCCTCATGCCGAATGATTGTGTGATCTATTACGACTCACGGAAATTAAAAGAACATGAACAAAATTATCCCACCCATGATCTTGATTTAGAAGCCACTATCCACGCTTTGAATATGTGGAGGCACTACCTCATCGTGAAGAAGTTTCTTCTGAAGACAGGCAACATGATTCTGAAGTATTTGTTCAACCAACTAGATCTAAATTCTAGGAAGGCCAGATGGTTGGCCTTCCTTAGCAAGTACCATTTTGAATTAAATCATATAAATGGAAAGGAGAATAAGTTTTCCAAGGCTTTAAGTCAATGAGCTCATATGTTATATGAGGTTACCTTAAGCCAAATCGATTTGGATTTTCACGATAGGATCATGATGGAAAATGGAGTGGACCGTTTCTACGTTGAATTCCTCAAAAATATCCAAGATGAGAGGTTATTTCAACAACAAAAAGAGTATAAGGTAGACGAGACTAGACTATTGTGGTCCAAAGAGAGATTGTATGTTCTCAAAGGAGGGGACATGAGGTCTAGCATCCTAACAAAATTCCATCAGAAACCTTACTTGAGGCATACGGGATATCAAAATATGATGTCAACAATAAAGAAATACTTTTTCTGGCTTAAGTTAAAGTCTGACATAGCATTCTTCATCACGAAATGTCAAGAGTGTAAGCTAGTCGAAGCTGAGTACCAACATGATTTGGGATTTCTAAAATCGTTACCTATTCCGGAATGGAATTTGGAGGTCATTAATATGTATTTTATTACAGGACTACCAAAGAGAAAAAAAATGATTCCATCTTTTTAGTGGTTGACAAGTTATCAAAAGTGACACACTTTATCCTAGTTAAGTAAACCTACAAGGTAGTTCACATTGCCGAAATTATTCTTAAAGGAAATATTCGGATTTCATGGGATACCCACGGCAATCATATCAGATGAAGACATGAAGTTGACTGGTAACTTTTGGATATTTTTACTCTCCAATTTTGAGACACAGTTAAATTTTAGTACTGCTTACCACCTGCAGACGTACAGGAAAATAGAACAGGTAAACCAGATTTTTGAAGACATGCTTAGAATGTATGTTATGAACAATACCACCAAGTGGTAGGATTATATACACCTCACGAAGTTTGTGTATAACAAGGGATACCAGACCTCCACTAAGATGAGTCCCTTTGATGTACTCTATGGATGAAAGTATAGAACACCGGTTACTTGGGATAACCCCGTGGATCGGCTCATATTAGGGCCATACTTACTAAAGGACCTAGAATAGTTAGTTACCAAGGTACAATAGAACCTTAAAGAAGCGCAAGACCTCCATAATATTTATGTGGATAAGAAGAGAAAATATAATGATTATCAGATCGATGAACATGTTTACTTAAAAGTAAAAGCAAAAAGAAGCTCAATGAGCTTGGGAAGATGTGGAAAGTTGGCACCGAGATTTTGTGGACCCTTTGAGATACTAGCCAAGAGAGGGCCAATGGAATATGAATTAGCTCTACCTGCTCATATAAGGGTTCATAATGTTTTCCACGCATATTTATTAAAGAAATATGTATATGATATTAAACATGTTATTGATTGGGCCTTGTTACATGTGGAACCTGAAGGGGAATTTGTACCTAAACCCCTCCATATTCTTGACAAAAGAAAAGTACATGTCATGAAGCGAACCATAGTCCAGCTGAAAGTGAAATGGAAGCACTTTGAAGCCACTAAGGCCACTTGGGAGAATGAAGCCACCATGAGAAAGGCTTACCCTGACTTGTTGCATGACTTCATTCCTAGTCCCTAGAACACCGAGATGGTGTTGTTCTAAGAGGGAATGGATGTAATATCCCGAATTTTTACCTTAACTATGATCAACACAAGTCCCATCGCACATGATTTACTTTGATGTTTATGTTTTTATATTGGGCGAAGGCCCCACTACACATGAGTTATGCTAATTAGTTAGATATATTGGATGTAAGTCAATGCATATGTTTTATTATTGTATATGCGATTGTATATATTGGGCATGGTCTCGGATGGACAAAGATTATGGTGATAGTACGATATATTGATGTATTATGTGATTTACCTTAATACATGTACTGAGATGATTATTGTGATAAAATGTGCAGAATATTGAATGCATGATTGAGTTCTATAATGTGTTAGGTGAAAACCATGAAGCACATGAGTGATGATATTTTGTGTTGAGTGCATTATATGGAGCACATGAGTGATTATATTTTGTGTTGAGCGCAAGCTCTGGGGTACATAAGTTATGAGATTTTGTGTTGAGAATAAGCTCTAGAACACATGAAATATAAGAATTGGAAGTGTTGGGCATAAGCCTTGGAGAATTCCAATTTGATGCTGAGCATAAGATCTGGAGCATAGGATCCTTGGACTTTGTATTACTAGGTGTATTATACAAGTACATCCTAGCATTAGTGTTGAGCAAGAGGCTATGGAATTGCACTAAGTGTAACTACTAGTTTTTTGCATTAATCTTGGGCTCTGAATAGGGCTAGGAGTTACAAAAATTAATTGTGTTGAGTGAGAACAACACTCAAAAGAACTGACCTTATCTTACTTATTTTTAAGATTGATTAAATGAAATTTCAAATCTACTTCTCATCAAGTACTGAAGAACTACCACGACACATGAGCTATGTTATATTTTTATTATTCAAGCTAGCATTATGATATTAGGATCTTTAACTGATAGAATAACATGCACAGCAATAAACACAAGAGACAAGAGACACAAATAATTTTCCTCAGGGAAACCATAAAGGAGAAAACCCCGCAACTTTCTCAAAGATAGAATCAACACCAAAAGTAAAACCCGAAAACATAAAGATGATCTCCCAACAGCAGTAGTCTCTTTCTCTGATCCCAATGTCTTCTCTCTCACTCATGCACCCTACTGAGTGAATGTGTGTGTGATAAATAGAGAGGCTCACTCTCTATTTAAATTCTTTCATTCACTTAGAATCCACTCCATCATGTTGGCCTCACTTAACAATTACTTACTAGAGTCAACATCTCTAGGAGAGTCTAATAACCCTAGTGCCCCACAACTTATGGGGACTTTGCATCCTCCGAGCAATAAGGAGAGTTATCCTTAACACAATGGTGGGGACTATTTCCCAAACTTACAATGAATCACCTAGGGTCGACTTCTCTAGGATAGTCTAATAACCCTAGGGCCCAACAACTGTAGGGACTTTAACCTTTGACCAATACGAGGGTTACCCGCAATGACTTGACATGACTTGTTTACATTATTGAATCTCCTGATAGGAACATTAGGGCATGACATGACTCAAATACATTACAGACACATCCCGAAATAAACATTGGGGTACAATACATAAGATGTATGGATGAATACATTCCAAAGTTACAGTTACATCAACACTCCCTCTTAACTAGGAAGGTATTCTATTGACACAATTTATCAGCACAAGTCTTCTTCTCTGTATCATTTAGATCATCATTGAGTTATCGTCATATTCATCTTCAATTCATCTTCATCTGGATCTGGATCATCACTCGATTTGGATCATCATCATTGGATATAGATCATCACTCGATCTAGATCATCATCACTCGATCTGGATCATCGTCACTAGATATAGATCATCACTCGATATGGATCATCATCAATGGATATGGATCATCACTCGATCTAGATCATCATCACTGGATCTAGATCATCACTCGATTTGGATCATCATCACTAGATCTGGATCATCACTCGATCTAGATCATCACTGCTGGATTATCATTAGGGGTTCTATCTCATGATACTCCTCATCACGGGAATTTCTATAGAGCCAGCCCTTTTTCATGCAGGTTGTAGGCCTAGCCTCCATGTAGATCTTCTTCAACACTTATATCTAACACCAAGTCAGAATGGCCCACCTAGCACTTACATCTGACCATGAGAGGAACACATCCAACACTATGTCAGAAAGGAACGTCTAGCACTCACATATTATCATGTAGGAACCAATCATTTAATCACATCAGAAAGGCCCAGCACTCACATCTGGTCATGTAGGAACACATCCCACAACCCTATCGAAAAGGCTCAGCACTTATATCTAGCCATGCGGGAACACATCCTACAACTATGCTATAAAGGATCTGTACTTACATCTAGCCATGCAAGAACACATCCTACAACCTTTCTAGAAAGGATTTTCACTTATATCCAACCATGCAGGAACACATCCTGGAACCTTGCTGGAAGGGCTCTGCACTTACATCCAACCATGCGGGAACACATCCTGCAACCTTGCTGGAAAGTCTCTGCACTTACATCCAACCATGCGGGAACACATCCTACAACATTGTTGGAAAGCCTCTACACTTACAACCAACCATGCAAGAACACATACTATAACCTTGATGGAAAGTCTCTTAACCCCAGGTTGAGGGTCCCTGGTAACTGACCAGGTGCCTCAATTCTCCAAGAGAATGGAATCAGCCCCTATATCTGATCAAGTGGGAACACATCCCTCAATCACATCAGAATGGCCATGCACTCATATCTGATCATGTGGGAACACATCCCACAGTCATATCAAAATGGCCCTCAGTCCTAGACCAAGTATTCCTGGTAACTGATCAGGCACCTCGATTCCAAGAATGGAAATAACCCTTAGATGTGATCATGTAGGAACCATTCCTACAGCCACATCAAAATGGCTCAACAATCATATCTGACATGGAAGGGACCAATCCTCTCACTACGACAGAATGTATTAGCCCTTACATCTGATCATGGAAGGAACCAATCCTCTCACCATGTCAGAATGGCTCACGGACGCATCACTTCCCCTTGGAAGGAAGCTCGATCTAGAGAACACCAAGCTTCTCCTTGAAGTACTCAAACTTCACTCTAGCTAATGGCTTTGTCAACACATCATCTATCTGTTCGTCCATTGCAACATACTGGAGCTTCAATGCTCCTCTCTGCACCATATCCCTGATATAGTGATACTTGATCTCGATATGCTCCTAGTTGTCATGGAACACCGATTTCTTCGACAACTTCACACAACTCTCGTTGTCACAATATATACAAGTAACATCTATCTGGAGATCAAATAAATTAGATAGTAGCTTCCTCAGCCATATTGCCTCACAACTAGCTGAACAAGTTGCGACATACTCTGCTTCAGCTGTACTCAGTACCACACAGGATTTCTTCCTATTAAACCAAGAGATCACACTTGATCCCATACTAAAGCAACACACTGAAGTGCTCTTCCTATCGATGCCACTGCCTTCCCAATATGAATCAACATAACCCTCTAGGTTAATCTTCTGATTAACCTCATACTTGAGCCCATAATCAACTATACCCTTCAGGGACCTCAAAATATGATTTACAGCAATCAAGTGAATGTGTCTCAGATCTGTCAGGAACTAGCTCAAGGTATTCATAGCAAATCAAATATCTAGTCTCGTGTTCATCAGTTACATCAAGGACCCAATCATCTGACATTACATCGTAGCATAAACCATCTCTGATGAAGCATCACTAAATAGCTTTAGGTTCAATGCCATAGGTGTTGTCATGGCCTTGCAGTCCATCATCCTAAACCTCTTCAGGATCTCTACTGCATACTTCCCTTGTCCAAGGAATATTCCATCCACATTCTGCCACACCTCCATGCCTAGAAAATAGTGCATTGACACATAACAGGAGCATCACTAGTCTTTCGCCTTCAACCTTGAAGCAAAGGTTGGAATCTGCTTTACTCTAAGTAAATCCTAGAGTCATCAGTAATATATCCATCATGTCATACCATGTCGAACCTCAATATCTTCTGTAGTCACTCCCTCTGAAGCAGAGCATCATACTCCCTCTGTCTTCCGTACTCTATGCACTAAAACATTCTGTACTAGAGTGACAAGTAGCTTCCTATGCTACTAATATTCTATGTATTCATCTAGGATCACTGGATACCAATATCCTTTATTTTGAAATCATTCTTTCACCCATCTGTGAGCTTGTCATCCTCTACAGGCTTTTATCTTCAACCTTGTAGCAAAGGTTAAGATCTTCATCAAGCTCATCATGCATGTGTTATCCCATGGGTGTATTTTGAGCTCGTACAAGGCCTTATTTCATTTGCACACATGATTCTGCTTGTCATGTGACTTCACTTCCAGTGGCTACAATTGTCTCTTCATATTCTATGTCTTCTTTTCATGAGAAGCCTCGTGCTACAAATCTTTCCTTGTATCCCACAATGTTTCCATCCACTGCATGATGGAACTACAAACTTCCCTTCACATATCGATACTACATCCTAGACATCATTCTTCTTGAACTAGTCTTCCCTTTCTTCTTGGTTACTTCTTCATAGCTTGAAGTTTTTGTATAAATGATGTCACTGCTTTTGTCATATTATTATTTATCTATCGTCACTTGTTATTCAGAACAAGTCTCATCCTTATTTTCTTGTAGGCGATTATGTATGTGATCTTTCCTACAAGTCAAATGCATTAGTTGTATGGTTAGAAACATTTCATACGGTATATTCATAATGAAAAATTCTTTTGCATCAAGATATATGATTATCCAACTATTTTATCCAATACAACATTCATCCATATCTCATGGAAACTTTCTAGATGCCTTCCATCTCTACCAGGACAACATTAAGATTGTGCACTAATCCAATATGTCAACAAATAGGTTTCTGTGGCTAGGGTTTTACCCCTAGCTTGTGCAAATGAGAACCTACTAAGGAGAAGGGTCTCCTTAGTAGCAGTTCAGTAAAGGTGAAGTAAAAATGCTAAAACAGAAATGTAAACTACTTAAACATATGTATGAAATATAAAAAAACAAGATGCAAAAAATGGTTTTTATATTAGTATTACCTCCAATGTGAAGGTTGGTGAAGCCCATTGCAGTGGTCCAAGAGGGTTGCTCCAATCCAACCTGCTCCTTCTCTTTCTCCAATGGTGGAAATGGGCCAAAAGGAGCTCTCAAGGTGAAAGTAGCTCAAGGGTGAGCTAGAGTTTCAAGAGTTGGTTTGGCAGAGTAAGGGCGCTTATGATTGTGGATGTGAAATAAGGGGTCTCCATCACCTATTTATAGTTTTTCAGTGGTGGAGTGCTGGCCCATGGTTTTGGAGACCATATGGTTTATGGTAGCTGTATAGGGTTTTTTCCTCCTTTTCCTCATTATTTTATATTTTTTCTTCCCTTTTTAGGGATTTTTGCTATTTTAGAGGAGTTTTGGATATTTTTGGAGGAAAAAAGGCTTTCTTGATGGTTTTATGGCCTTTTGGAGGCATTTTAGGCCTTTTA
>LPNX010820619.1:10077-44945 GCA_001517045.1 Pseudotsuga menziesii | reverse complement strand
ACTGAATGAGGAAGAATCTCAATATATGGACGAGGCGGGCATACCCATGCTCGTATCAAGATACATAAACATAATTGTGAGGCCCAAAAAGAGGGACCTATAGGATACATAAAAAACCACTGTGTATATCATAAGGGTCCAGAAGGGACGCAAAGCTGGGACATACTGCTGGGATGATCATGTCTGAGCTGAAAAACGGATACACTAGAATGACAGCAGTGCTACTGAATGTGGTACCAAAGGAACTGATGAGCTACTGAATCAGAGTGACAAGGGTCACACTTGCAATGGTACACTGAACTGGAACTGAACTGGGTACTCAAGGAAGCACGGAACTGAATGGCTTCTGAGTACAATCGCCAACGCAGCCCAGACATCCACGAGAACATATAACTGGGCGTTCCAAAGTGACTCACCAATGTGCTAGAGTCGGGGGAAATCTGAGGTCTTCGACAAATAATGGAAGGGATATAAATCTTGCGCGATTCTCAACGATGCGATCAAAAGTGCTGAAGTCGAGCATGTGAGAAACAACCATTCGGAGTGGCAATGATGACTCCTCCCAAAATGGTCCGTAGGAACTCACCACAGATGGTGATGGGTCCAAGGCGCAAGGTCCTCTCGGTCTATCCTCTGGAATAGAGGGGCTGTCGTCGACAGAGGGAGACCTGCAACTATCAAGGCAATGATGTTTCCTTGACAGGAGCGCGAGGTGGAAAACTGAAATGTGATAGTACTGATGGCAAGATGGATAAACTGGGGGGAATAACTAGGCAAGTAGAGTGGGGGAATCAAACTTCCTTTGTTCAGAGTATGATGGCAGGGAGGATCGGGCAGCATATGAAACTGACTGGTGGTAAGGGGTTCATAGCTGTATTGGATCTGGGAGGGTAACTGGGCTGAGGGAGACTCAAGCTATGGTAAAATGGCAAGAGACTGCAGAATACTCTGAACAAAGGCGACCTAATTGGGGGTGCTGCTGAGAGGATCGATCATAGCGCCAAGAGGCATGGGTGGACTTCTTCATGGGTTAGGGAACTAGAATAAGTGTGTATATAAAATGGTACGGTCATGTGGATTTATACGAGCCCAAGACAATTCATGCTCGTGGTTGCTTTCAATTTTAAGGAGTCTGAAAGAAATAAGAAGACTCGAAAGTAATGAAATGGTACTGTCGTGAAGATTTTACGAGCCCATGACAGTTCATGCTCGTGGTTGCTTTCAATTTTAAGGAATCTAAAAGCAATAAGAAGACTCTGAAGTAATGGAATGGTACTGTCGTGTGGATTTTACGAGCCCAGGACAGTTCATGCTCGTGGTTGCTTTCAATTTTAAGGAGTCTGAAAGCAATAAGAAGACTCTGAAGTGATGGAATGGTACTGTCATGTGGATTTTACGAGCCCAGGACAGTTCATGCTCGTGGGTGCTTTCAATTTTAAGGAGTCTGAAAGAAATAAGAAGACTCTGAAGTAAGGGATAAAAGTATACCGAACAGAATGAATGCCCAGGTAGGGAGGAAGTGTTCAATCAAGGAACATTTATGATGACCAGGAACAAGGGTGAGGGGAAACACTGGTGGGCCTCCTTGCGGGGTGAATGAATGGTGGAAAAATAACGAAACATTTGCAGTATGACAGGAGTGGAGGGCTCATGTAAAAAGTGTGGAACAATCTGATGGCAGTCGATGTGGCGTGCAAATCGAGGTAGCAAGGTGTCGGGACACAATGTTGAAATTGTATCATGTGAGAGCGAGAAATGATCTCAAGCATCATCACGAGCTCAGAAAAATGAATCCGGTGATATAAAAGGAGAACGACCGAAGGGGCACGCAAACCGAGGCGACTAACGGTGTCTAAAAAATGTGTGAAAAATGACATAGAAAAAATAATGCAACAAAGTGACCATCGTGACGGTTTTGTCGTACTGATTCCAATGGTGGAAACGGTTCGGAAAACGGACTCCGTATGGGTTCAGAATGGCCAAAAAAAAAAATCATGAAAGCAATAGGTCATGGCCCATTGGAATGTGGCACCAGCATTTTTTAGGCCAAAAGGCATGACGCGATAGGAAAAGGTGCCCCATGGGGTAGTAAAGGCAGTTTTGTACTGGTCTTCCTTTCGGATTTGGACCTGATTGTATCCGGAAAAACCGTCCATGAACGAGAGGACTTCATGCCCCGCACACGCATCGATGAGCTGGTCAATAAATGGTGTGGGGAAATTATTTTTGGGACAGGCGCGGTTTAAATCTCGGAAGTCAGTGCATACTCTAAGGGTGCCTTGTTTTTTGTTAACGGGAACAGGGTTTGAAACCCAAGTGGTATAGGCAATAGGATAAATGAATCCTGCCGTGCGAAGTTTCTCAATCTCGGCTTTGACAGCTGGGAGTTTTGAGGGATGAATGGGACGTTGTTTCTGACGAATGGGGGGTACATCAGGCCATGTGTCAATTTGGTGCTCTATAATGGCAGGGTTAATACCGGGCATTTCGGTATAGAACCAGGTAAAGACATCACAGAATTCTCTGAAGATTTTGTTGTATTCCTCAATCTCTTGCTCACTGCAAGAGGCTCCTAAAGTAATGAGTTCGGGGGTGCTTCCCGGGGCAGCGATATCAATTTGGATGACAGGTGAGATGTTGGCCATGTTACCCTCCTCAAAGGCGTCAGGAGCAGGAATAGGGTCCTTGAACCAGTCGACCTTGGGGGGAAGGAAGTCTTTGGATTCAACTGCAAATTGGGTAGCAGTGTTAGAGGAGGATTCATCTGGGAGGAAGTAGGAACGATGGTGCATGTCATCCCAGGGATACTCCGGGGTAGTGAGATCCTCAAGGATTTCCTCATCAGTATGAAAAGTTTGTGTCATCAAATCGGTTGATGAGGGAGTAGTGGCGGAAGAGATCATATAAATGGTATTAACCTCTCCGGAAGGGGAAGAGACCGGGGGGTGGATCTCCTCAATGGTGGGTGGTGCTGTCTCAAGATCTAGATTGTTCATCTCATAGATAGCCGCTCTGTAATCGGGGAGATCGAGACAGTGATGGGTGTAATGCCCGTAAACACCGCATATGGCACAGGGGTGGTTAGTGCGTAGGGATTTGTCACGAGGCTTAGGGGTTGGATCAAGGTGGACAACCAGTATAGTGGGGTCGTCGTCAAGCATTTGCATGTGTTCCTGTACTGCCAGTAATTGAGGACATTGGTGAGTCGCATGGCCCAACTCATCGCACAATGAGCATTTGGGAGGAGCACGAAACACAGGGGGTTTTTGACTGTCTTGGGAGGTGGGACAGCAGAGTAATGTTGGGGGCCTCTGCCCCCAGTTGGTTTGGTAAGAGGAGGGGAGGGGTTTGTGGAGGACGACGGGGTAGCGACACTGGGCGGTGGTTGACTAGTAGTGACAATGGGTTGCACTGGTTGCAGGACGACATCTGGTGTCGGCGGGGGAATGGGAGGCGAAAGATACCAAACGGGTAATCCTAAGGTTAACCCAGGGAGGCTAAGGGTAGCCATGACCGGGGCGCTAACTACTCCTGAGAGAGGGATGAGGAAAGGAATGGTATGGATGGGTGTAACACCAATGTGACTAGGTACCAAAGGGGGTTTAGGAAACAAGGGTGGTTGATTAGGAGGATTTTGCGTGCTATGGGACAGGGTACATAGGTCAGACACGTCAGTGGCGGGTGAGGGGGTGGAATAGATTGGAAGGTCGAGGTCATTGGCGCGTCTGAGTAAACTCTGGGCCCCATAGAGGAAACAAGTGGGGTGGTGGTACCCGAAACAGGTTGTTCAACCATGGGGAGAACATTTTTGGGTGCTGCGGGGGCATTGGGATCATAGCAGGTGAGTTGGTCGACCTTGACCACGTGTCCCTCATGGGGGAACATCATGGTACGAAAAATGGAAGAAGCAACTGCCCACATGGTGTACATGTAGTTGCGGCCAAGTAAAAGGTTATAATCAAGCTGTGCATTAATAACCTCGATGTCGATGAGGATGGTTTTTCCAGCCAGCTGGATGGGGACGTTAGTTAATAGGCCTTGTGGTTGAGCCGAACGGCCGTCGTAGGCTCGCAACGCAGTAGTGGACGGCTGGAGAGGGTGGGATCCCAATTTCTGCCAGATGAAGGTGGACATGACACATGTAGAGGCACCTTCATCAATAATGCATCGATGGATGACAAAATTCCGAACGGAAACAGAAACTTGGAACGCTAAAGTGGAAGGCATGCGGGGTTCAGATTGGTCCAAATCAAATGCCATTAAATTCGAATAATTTGGGTCAATAGCCCCAATGGCTGAGAGTAAAGTCTTGCGCTGTGAAGGGAAGTTTTTTAAGACTTATAACACAGACATGGCTGCGGGAGATTGGGCTAAGTCATCGACAATGTTGTAGTTTTCCGCAGCCCGCGCATTGGGGTTATTGTTGATACGACGAAGTGGGAAACGAGGTGCTTTGGGAACACCATCTAGTGGAGGTGGAGGTATACATAACGCCTGATCAGTGGGATGAGTGTTAATGGGTTTATTGGTGGGAGGGGCTTCAGGGGTGGAGCCATATTGGTTCCGTTGGGTCTGGAGGTTGACCTCATCGGAGGACATCATCAACAAGTGGTGGGTACCCGAGTCAAACATGGGTTGATCAGGAGTAGCGTAAGTGATTTGTTGTTGTGTTGGCGCGTTGGCTTGAGGGGAAGCCAATGGTTGAGTGTTCACTATGCCTTGGTTTGGTAAGGGGTTTTGCAGAACCAAAGGTGGCTGCTCAGGTTGTGGGGGGTTGGGTAGTGCTTGAGGAGCCACCTGCCCTTGGCGGTGGGCATCATCAACCCAAAGTTGCCGAGATCGCTCCAAGTGCAGGCAAGTATGTGTGTAGTGGCCATAGACCCCGTAAATAGAACAAGGATGGTTGGTTCGCAAATTGGGGTTTTTAGCCTGCTTGGGTGGGCGATCAGGGTTTTGATTAGCAGGGGATGCATTATTATTATCGGGGGGATTAGGGGGTTGACCAGCTTGGTCTGTAGGTTGGTTGTTTCCACGATTTCGGCCCCTTCCGTGGTTTTGTTGGCCCTGGTTGCATTGGTTGTTCTGGTTTTGCAGCGGGTTTTGTTGCGCGTAAACTTGCCCTTGGGCAGCAGGTGGATTTTTAGGTTGCGCATGTGCTGGAGCAGGTTGCGGTGGATGATATGTAGGTGGAGGCTGCGCAGGGGCAGTGACTTGAGGGGGTTGCTGATAGGGCTGCGGAGCGGGTTGTGGGTTTGCCGCAGGGGCTGCCTGTGGCGGGTAATAAGCGGGTTGGGCTTGTGAAGGCGCAGGAGCTGGTGCAACCTACTAGTGGTGGTAGGGCTAAGGTGCGACCGAGGGGGTGTAAGCGGGAGTTGCATGACCGAAACATTGAGGTGGACATGAGGGTCCATGAGAACGGTGGTGTGCCATGGGAGCATACGAGTTGGTTATTTTAGACTGGGAGGTATCCTGCGAAAGATCATGGCCAAGGGTAGGACGTGCTATGGAAAATGGTTGAGGATGCGAAGAGACACGACCAATGATGCCGTCGGCAGCGTGGGATGCCCCCAGCGCATCGTGCTGGGAGGAATCGCCACGAGGGGCGTCAGGTATAATGGTATAGAGATAACCCGACTGGGCGTAAATGAGGTCAAATTGTTGGGCCTTAAGGATGGCCTCTTCTTCAGACTGGGGTCTTTCGGATGCCACATCCTTAGCAATGACAGGAAGAAGGGATTTGAGGAACCAATCTAGGAAGATACGATCGTCTAATTTGATCTTGCATAAGCTACGGCGTCGACGCCACTCATGAATGTGGTCTGTGATGTGGGTAGCTGTGTTTTGTCTACATGATAGGAGGATCTCAACGCCTGCGTCATAGCGGACAGGTAACTGAAAGAACTGCAGGAAGGTTGAGGCAAGGGAAGCAAAGGTGGCATGGGTTCCATGGGGTTGCTCGATATACCACTTGGCTGCAGAGCCAGTGAAGGTGCGCTGTAAGAGACGGAGGCGGATAGAGTCATCCACTATGGAGTTGGAGGAACACCATAGATGGAAGGACATAATGTGGTTTTGTGGGTCCTCACCTTCCTTGCCCTCGAACTTGGGGATGTCAGAGAAGAGCTTGGTGGGCATGTGATGCCACGCAGGGTCGTGTCGAATAGGGTCGTTATTTAATTTGGCTAGGTCAGGAAGGTTGAGGCTAGCCATGAATGGAAAACTGGAAGAAGGATGTGACACAGTAGTGGGTGGGACCAAGTTGGGGCCAATGCCCCCAAGTGGAGGGGTAGTGTTAGGGAGGTTGCCCCCAAGTGGGGGAACTAAGGTGGTATAAGACGGTCCTGCACCACCATGGGTAGTGTGAACCATTGATGGAGTGGGAATAGGTATTCCTGCTACGGGAATAGGTGCCATGAGGGGAACGGTAGATGGGGGCCCTGTGGAGGGCATACCCAAAGCGGGTGTGGTAACTGGTGTAGTGGTGGATGTGCCACCAACGATCTCTACCAAGATGGGAGTGGAAGTCACGCTAGCCATGGGGCTAGTAGGGGTAGTGTAAATGAGGTTCTCAGACTCTGGCTCAGAATCAGAGGTAAAATAAGGGGCATCACTATCTGGTGACGGAGTCCGATGCCACTGACGAGTGGAGTCAAGTGACAAGGCTCGAGATCTATGATAAGTGGTATCAAGTGAAGATGATCTGTGTCAATGACGGGTGGTGTTAAGTGAACCGTGCTGTGGGGGTTCGCCCCTGAGGCACTGAGAATGTCTCGGAGACTCAATGGTGACAGATGGTGTCAAATCTCTATGGGTTGAGGTGGGTAAAAAACAACTCAAAAATCCTAATGCAATCGAGTGTGCAGAAGGAGAGCGCGAAAAATAGGGCACTTAGGCCAACAACCAACTCAAAACACCCAATGTAATAGCTGTGCTACAATAGGTGGAGTGTCAACAGAAATGGTCAGAATACCAACAAGCAGCGGGTTTCCTAAAAATAAAAAAGGTGGACTCACTAGACCAAAAGGAGGTAAGGGAGCATGCAAACACCTAACTAAAAGTATTCTGACTCAACTAGACATATCCTCTGCAAGGTGATGAAATCCATGTCAGACAATATGAATAGGAAATCCAAGTGGCTAAGATATCCCCCTACCGGGAGGGACACCGGGAAGTCAATCCTAGAAGAATGGCAACTAAGATACCCCGTTCATGACACATCCAGAAAGGTGAATCTGCCGTTTGGTCCTTTTACCGCAATACCCCTATACAGGGATATCCCGAGAACTACGAAAGGTAGCCCTTCAATTACTGAATGGAGTGCGGTATTCCACTCAGGCCTCCGGAACCAGTCTCGCGACTTCAACCCTCCTAAGGGAAAGGCCCTCTGGTAAACTGGTTGTGACCGTGCCAAAAAGTACTAGGGGATTTTGGTTCCCTAATTGGACAACAGCTATGTCTCAAGTGTAAGTAATCGAGGGGTGTTATTGGAAGCCTATCCCCCTGATCCTACCTAACTACAAAGATTCTTTTGTGTTCCCCAAGTGGGGTTAGAATATTGGTGGAGTTAAGTAGTTTTTTAAGGCTCACTTGAATTAGGTGACAGAGTGTGTGATCGTGAGGTGATGAACCAAGAATAGAAGTGCCACACAAGGGGGCAACCTTCTAACTAACAATAATACTGAATTCACAACTTTAACATGCAAAATTTTCTGAATTAAAATGCTGAAACTTTAAACAGATTTTGTAAAAGGGAACAGAAATGATGTTGCAGAAAAGGCTGTAATAAAGTAGGGCTGCAGGTGGAACAGATGGCTGTGCAGATGTAGAAAATATTGCAGCAAAGGGGCTGGGTTCAAAAACAGGACCGCGGGTCTGTGGCGAAATTGGGCGGTTGGACAGCGGGTCTGAGGGGAACAGGCATGGGCAGGTCGCGGCTTTCTGGCCGACAGAAGCAGTCGGACTATAGGAAAAGGGCAGATAGACGCGGCCGGGTCACAGCTAAGGGGCTGAAAGTCGCGCTCGGGATGCGAGAAAATGGTCGACAGGCGCAGTCAGATCGCAGTAAACAGGCTAATTAGCCGCGGTCGGATCGCAGGTAACAGACTTGAATCCGTAGGCAGGGCACCGGAAATGGTTTGAGATCCATGGTCGAAACGCAGGTAAAAGCCCGAAAGACGCGGTCAGGACGTGACTTTAGAGGTAAAAGATGCGGTTTACGGCGGCCGAAAGGGACAGCCGAAAGGAAAAAACTGGAAATTATTGCAGAAAACTTAAACAAGCAGCGGAGTCGCCAAAACTGTGGCTAGGGTTTTACCCCTAGCTTGTGAAAATGAGCACCTACTAAGGAGAAGGGTCTCCTTAGTAGCAGTTCAGTAAAGGTGAAGTAAAAATGCTAAAACAGAAATGTAAACTACTTAAACATATGTATGAAATATAAAAAAAACAAGATGCAAAAAACGGTTTTTATATTAGTATTACCTCCAATGTGAAGGTTGGTGAAGCCCGTTGCAGTGGTCCAAGAGGGTTGCTCCAAGCTCCAACCTGCTCCTTCTCTTTCTCCAATGGTGGAAATGGGCCAAAAGGGGCTCTCAAGGTGAAAGTAGCTCAAGGGTGAGCTAGAGTTTCAAGAGTTGGTTTGGCAGAGTAAGGGCGCTTATGATTGTGGATGTGAAATAAGGGGTCTCCATCACCTATTTATAGTTTTTCAGTGGTGGAGTGCTGGCCCATGGTTTTGGAAACCATATGGTTTAGGGCAGCTGTATAGGGTTTTTTCCTCCTTTTCCTCATTATTTTATATTTTTTCTTCCCTTTTTAGGGATTTTTGCTATTTTAGAGGAATTTTGGAGCAAAAAAGGCTTTCTTGATGGTTTTATGGCCTTTTGGAGGCATTTTAGGCCTTTTAGAGGCTTTTTGGTGGTTTTATGGCCTTTTGGAGCATTTTAGGCCTTTTGGAGGCTTTTTGGTGGGATTTTCAGGTTTTTCAAGGAAATATGGTAGGAAAATGGACAAATGAGCCATGTAGTGGGGTAGATGAGGTAGTGAACACTTTTTGGGTGTTAACAGTTTCATTCTAGACAAGTAGAAATGGAGAGTTGTACACCATGAGCTACTTACCCATTTCATGCATATTAGTAGTATACTATCATTAATAAAAACATTCTATCATGCATAATACATCAACTGAATATAAACAAATGCATAACCAAACAATATCATGAAATGACAATTGAATACTTATCTTTATTTGTTTCGTGGGTGGAATCCTTCTTGAGCCTTCAACTTCATCATCTTCTTCATTCATAATAGCATCGTTTCTTATCCAAATGCTAAGATGGATAAGAGGTTCTTCAAGAGTTTAGTTCTTTATATTCCTCATCACTTGAGGTATCTTCTTTGAATGGTGAGAACTTGATCTTCAGTTGCTCCCATCTTCTCTTCTCTTATTATGAGTCGAGCTTCTTCTTCTTCCTAGAGTTTGTTGAAAGTCATCACTTCCTTCTAGCACACATTCCTCGCATGAATGAATCCCATGATCCTAGGAGGCCATTCAAGGTGGGTATCATCACTTTTGTATTCTTCACTTCTTCTTTTACCGCTTCAATTTGTTCTCTAATTTGAGAGACCCTTGTAAAGTATGACTATATGGTCTCTCACTAGTAGAAAATGAGAAATTAATGACTAAAAAAATGACTAAAATTAGGCTATAAACGACTATTTTTGAGTCAGTGACTAATAGTAGCAAATTACCACTATCTTATAGCTAGTCGTATTTCACTAGTCATTAATAGCTTGACTTAGTAGTCATTGATTTAGTCATTGATTTGGTCATTGATAGACAATGATTTAGTCATTGATAGACAATGCTTTAGTCATTGATAGTCATTGATTTAGTCATTGTTTTAGTCATTGATAGTTAATGATTTAGTCATTGATTTAGTCACAGATTTAGTCATTGATTTAGTCACTGAGTTTATAATTGATTTAGTCACTGATTGCAACCATTACTGACCAAATATATGACTAAATAAACTACTAGATGTTAACATATTAATGACTAAGCTAAATACGACTAAGATACGAGAAATTAGCTACTAATAGTCGTATATATGTGAATTTAGTCATTTTTGTAGTCACAAATTTATGATAAGGCACGGAGGAATCGAAACACCAACCTCCTGCCTATAATTAGGCAGGCGCTCTACCATTGAGCTACCACCCTTTAAGAATTTTTTATTGCTTGACAATGATGATATTCAAACAAATTTATGATAGATATCAATCTACAAACTACATAATTATTACTATTACAACTTACCAGTAACTAGTATTTATGAAAGTAGTCATTTACACAGTGGAGAATTGTAAATAAGAAGCAGCTACGTTGGATGATTTCGCAAATCTCGACATTTCGATCCCTACTATGGGAAGGGTAAGGAAGCTGATGTGTACCCATTACACCAATCACAACAGGCACGCCTTGCTCCAAAGAAAACTGCACTTGGGCTTCATGTGAATCCCTTGGTGTAAATGACATGGTCAAAACATTTCTCTTCAAAAGTTAAGCACCCCATCTTGCCACCTAAGCATGCCATAAGGATTTTAGATAAGGGCATATCCTCAAACTCCATAAATCATTGAAAAAACAAAATACAGAACTTATCACCAAACTTTGCCACCCGTGCATATATATAGTTGTCATTAATAATCTTAACCAACTCAGGGAGGTATTTCACAATTAATATTCACCAATATCCTTTGTAAACTTGCTAGAGAAGCCAAGTTTGTTCACCTGCTATCTTGTTTCTCAAATTCCATTCGTTTTAGCTTGAAACTTGAGGTAGACTTAATTTATGTTCATAACTCACCTATTGACATAATTATGTCTACAAGATTTAATATTTGTATTTTCGTTTTTTATTGTAGGATATTTATTATTTAAAATGTCAAAAGCACAAGGAATAGGGAAGCTACCTTATAATGGGAAGTTGAAGAAAGTCCCAACCCTTGGAAAGATGCAGATCCAATGTTGCTCACGGATACAAATCATTTCATTGGATTCCAAGATGACCCTGAGTGCCCAAATACATGTATAGAATGTTTGTTAATGAAGACTTCCATAAGGACCATGATGACTTAGAGGTTTTTTGAAATATCAGAAAGCACATCCTTTACTTGATTGCCACCAAACCAATAATATTACCATATAACAATGTTGTCAAATCGATATTCAAACACATTAATCTTGGAATGAGATCAGTCATAAGTGAAGGTAGGGTTTCCATAGCTTATTTACAACCCTATTCATTCAAAATAATGTTCACGCTAAAGAAAATTCAAGTGCTATTGAACAAAACATTTCTGGATGAGTACAGAGCCAAGGAATTCAATCTAGTAAAAAAATTGAAAGATTGGTGGACTGAATATAAGGCCTTCTTAGAAAAGAATAATTGGATGTATTCTACACAATACTTGAGATACCCATATTGGTTTATGAAAACCATGATTTTTATGTTATATGGCGAGGAGGGATCCTCTCATTTTAAAATAGAATGGAATATATTGGCGCATCGTGTAGTAGACACATGGCATGATTTCAATTGGGTGAGAATATTGTCTGTCAATCTACTGTGGTTCACTAGGGCCATTAAAAAGGTATAAGGATACAAAAACCAGAGTTTTTACATGTTATATTACATATTAGATGCAGTTTGTTCCTATAATCCTTTTCCCAAAATGGGATGAGAGTGGAAACCTAGTCTTCTACCTATGCATGTATATTGTTGTGAATTGTGGTCCTCCAACTATAGGCTATATTTCTATAACAGAAATTAAAGCCTTGCAAAAATTAAAAGAGAAATGAAGGGTAACCATATCAGTCATGATAAATTCCAATAAATCCTCTTTCATATATCACACCAAGTGTATTATTTTTTGCAATGGTTGGGACAACATTCATAACCCAAACTTTGTTAGATGTAAGTGCTGTTGCAAAGCCACCAAGACCTGCATTCATGTCCATAACATTGCGATATCTACTCTCCCCAATATATTTGTTCATTCTTTTGTATCCTTTCACGTGCTTTCTCCAAAACTATGTATTAGCATTATATGTCTCAGCAGTAACACCTAATAATGAACCATTGAGAACTCTAGGAGGAACAACATTCAGGCGCTTTGGGAACTTCTCCAAAATCCCTCTAAACACATCATTAGCATCACTGAATTTAGGCATTTGCGTAGTGAATCTTTGCATTCTCTTATGCCTGGGGGGTCAGCAGATTTTATAGACATTATCAGATAAGCATAAAATTTCAATCATCTGAGTAAAACTAGGCCATCTGAGTAAAAATAGGGCACTGTCAAAGCAAACTCTTCTTGTAGTGTAATGAAATATGAAGCCAATTATGCAAACATGCTTGAAATTTTTTAATATTTAGATAGTTAAACTTAAACCTGTCTGCAGCACAAGATCAATTCATGTATGGCCATTAAAATGTAAAAGCAGATAGGAAAATTCAAAACTCACATAAAAATGATGAAATCAAAATGTATCTCTGACTTGTATTTGGATATAAAGTTGATTCAGGATATAAAGTTGATAATCCCTTGAATATTGTAGCATTCACAATTAAAATCACAAATTATAATAGGTCAACGGCCATTCTATCAATTGTTACAAAGCAGTTCTCCAGATTTATACATGTCAAAAAATTATGACAAACAAACAGACCATGTACTTCAGCTTAATAGTAGTGCAAGTTTAAATTTTTCATAGTCAGCCACACTGACATTTTAGTTCAAAGGAATCCTACAACCACAATGCACTTTGTAACATATCCATTGCAATATTGATATCCAATTTAAAATTTGGCATGATATTAGTCTTCTAAAGGAAAAAAATCCAATAGAAGAATACTTGGCTGTCTTCCATTGCTCCTCATCCCTATACACCACAACAGCAGCATCCGAGAGGAAGCTCCAAGCCTCAGTGGGTTGGCAACAGGCTGATACAGGATTTGTTGACGTGGCAGCAGGCATCCTAGAGTCAACATCAGCCTCAGTTGACATGGCAGCACTAAAACAGTCCACGTGGCAGTAGCAGTAAGCCTACTAGATCTTTCATGGTTTTGAAATTTTTTATGTACATTCATCTTAGAGTTCTCTAAAAAAAATTTCTCTGCACATGTACAAACTTAGTCATCTCATTTAGAAGATGAATTATTAATGCTTTGGGGTTTTTGTCCTTAAAATGTTTCCCCATGAAAAATCGTGTATTCAATTGTGTAATGCTTGTTTTACTACTGCAATTGTCTTACTGTTGTTCAGTGTTAATATCTCAAGTACTATCTCTATTACAGTCTACAATTTTTAAAAATATCATACACATGTTAAAAGTTATGGTGCTAGGGATTTATCTTGTTTGCAACATCTCTAAAGTTTTGCCCAGGCATTCGGCATTATCTAAAGAATAAAATTGCAGTGGGAGTATGGATTAAAGTAGACCACTGCTGGTTTATGAGATTATGGGAAACATGAATGCTAGTGGCAGTGATAGGCATAGAGGCAGACCTCCCATAGCCATCGGTAGTAAGCTGAAATATAGAAATGCTGCAGGCCTTTAGGGAGGCACAGACCAATGCTGAAACCTACTAGAACCATCACTCTAAGAAAACTAGGAAAGTGGTCATGAACTTAGAAACCAGGGTTAAGATGAAAAGGGGAAAGAGAACAATGACAAGGTTCACGAGAAAATTGGGATGGTCCTTCCCTAATTAGGTCACTCTAATGGAAGGGGCTTCAAATATGCCAAAATCCTAGACCTATATTAGTGTATCAATGAACCAATTGCTTGCAGGGTTGATTCATCGAAACTAAGAAGCGTACCATCATGAAGAAGCTTGAGCAGATGGACAAAAATATGATGCCCTAATACGTGCCATTTGGAGGTCAGAGACTATGGAAGGACATGTTAGAGGATAACAGACAATGCTGACACTGACAATGAAGAGGGAGCTCACCATGAGCAGAAGAAGACATGCACCCTGGAGACTCCAACTGACCTGGATGAAGATTCCCACAAATGTCTTCCAGGCCCTTATTGCTTTGCAACATTTGTTGTTTCATTCTTGAAATAGGCATTCTGTTAGAGGCTCTCTTATGTTCTTGAATCTGTTTAGTTCTGGAGGGCTTATGCACAAATTTCTATTATACCTCGACTTTTAGTTCATGCAGCCAGGCTGCTGGCAGACAATGTGAAAGATGATAAACTCTTTTTTTGAAGTCCATGCTGAGAGGCAGGCATGTTTTCTGATAGCCAGTCCCTCAATTAGTTTGTAATTTTCTTGTATATATTAATGGAATCTTCAATGATACAAAAATATTAATAAATTATATATCTATAATGTATGCATATTAATAATTTGAATACAATACACATAAATTAATATAGTATCTCATATACATATACTGGTTTCTTATCTTAATATACATCTAACGTATCTTAAAATACATATATGGTTTCCTAATATACGTGTGTGTACTAAGAAACTAATGTATATGTCTATAGCGGCAGATAAGAAATCATATATGTACATCAAGGTCCATTACACTTTCATAAATAAAGCAAAGCACAAACTTTATGTTCAACAAGTTCCTTCTGTAGTGTTCTTAGAGCTTTCTACAAACATACATTTTTTTGGCCTTGTATACAATGTACATCAACAACAGAAGCAACAATTTCTAGTTGAAGAAAAAATGCACATTTAAAATGTGCAACTAGTATAATTATAAGCAAAAAGACCCTCAGTATAGATAGTTGCACTATTAAAAAACAAAATAATGGCTAAAATTATATTAATGCTTATCACTACATGAAGCAAGATTGATATTTGACAGGCCAAATAGACATCATACCAAACCAAAACTGTTTACCAGTTTTAGATCAAAACAAAATGTACGTACTTGTGTTCTGATTCATTCTGCATAAATGCATGCAATGCTTCCACAGCAAGGGAAAATGAAAGAAACAAAAGAAATAGCTACCTACACACATTGCCAAAGCAAATACAAGATTTTAAGTGTCATTTCTAACAAACAAAGCACTCATTTTATACCTAAGCAGTAAGCATCAATCCATATTGTTATGTACTCAATCCCTTTTCAAAAGCTTAAACATTCCAAAGTCCTAAATAAATTCAATTTTTCTCTGTTTTATTTGTATTTCAATATCCAGTACCAAGACTTGAATGCACTAGATCATAAGGTTCGTAAGAAATATCTAAACACAGGGGTATGGGAATTCATTTTATGAATGTGTATTACACAAATAAAGTGGACATACGTATTTGTATTTCAATATCCAGTACCAAGACTTGAATGCACCAGATCATAAGGTTCTTTAACATGAGAAATATCTGAACATAGGGGCATGGGAATTCATTTTATGAATGTATATTACTCAAATAAAGTCGGACAATGAGTGCAATATTGGTAATAGAATGTTTTGAATAGCTGCAAAGAAGGCTTGTTCTGTAAAAGGTTAACTTCACAACTATAGTTGACTGACATGATGAGACATCTTCATCACACATGAGTGTTCGAGGTCATTGTTTCTAGAGCTACACTGCATCGAGACAAGCATTCTTTTTTTTCTAGTAAGAATGCACGTCTTGATGCAGATAGCTCTAGAATGCATGCTTTTTTTAGCTTCTAGGTGCTAGGGCCTAGAGCTTGAAATGCTCTCTTCTTGGGAAGAGATCCACATAGGAACTCTTCCCAAGTGGAGAACGTTTCAAGCTCTAGACCCTAGCACCTATCTAGTCAGATTTTGATACACAAGAGAAACATGCACCCACTTTGACACACTATTAATTTTAATTCATTTGTGTCATCTTACATTGTTTCATGATCAATGATTGCTCAAAATATATTTACTTCACTTGATGTAATGTATTGTTGATCTGCCTTTCAGTCCCATTAACCACTTTGTCCACGTGAGGAAATCAATAACAATTCATATTTTGATAATCCACAGAATCTTAAGCATTGTACTTGAGAATCCACATAACAAAATGTCGCATAGACAAAGAACTAACATTGAAAACCCACAAAACAAGTAGCAAAAGCACTCAACTAATATTGAACATACCATCCATTATTTGTGAGATGCAATTCCTGGATGTTAATTTCCCACTTAAACCAATCCGCGACAAATCCAAACTAAACAAATCTAGAAATAGATTATTCACATTCAATGCACATGTATGAAAGAAAAATCTTGATAATGTGTTTCTACTAATTACATGGAAGCACAGGAATTGCAATATAATCTTAAATGATTTTGTTAACAGATGTTAACATCAGCCTCAATCCAACTCTCTTTAACAAAGAAAGAAAAGCATCAGTATGTAAACACATTCTTACAGCATTTGTAAAAGATGATAGAACCTCTACTCGTTTGTACCTGCAAAAGAGGTGACACACCTGTAATTAGAGAATATGCCATAGCAAAACTTGGACTAAGTTCTACGAAGTATGTGTTTATGTCGAATAGATCAAGGAAAATATTGACCTTTAAAAGACAAATTAAACTAGTATTTATGATAGGCAGTGGTCATCCTGAACAATGGAGGAATATTTAGATCCTTCAATGGCACCAGTTTTTAATAGGATTCTATTAGCATTGTTGAATAAGAAATGGTATTTTTGACTCCATTGAGCACTCAAATAACAAATAACAAATAACAAAATTAAAGAGAGGCTCGCCATACAAATAATAGCTCACCACTAATGCTAAATGCCATTTATTTAGACAGTGCTAAAAATGTTACTTACCATAATATATTTTTTAGTGCACAATGGCCTAAGTTTTAATCACAGTGCTGCAAGGGAACCTTGATAATAGAAAATCATTCAGTGGAACAAGCTGTGGAATTAATCGTATTAATTTTCATTTTTTTAAGATGTCATTTATCATTTTATGTGTTCTCCTTCAGAGGACAACATGCGGTATTTCAATGTGATGATTCTTGGAACTTCTCAGTCTCCATATGAAGATAAATTGATTTTATCTCTTTATTCAATTATGTGCAAGAGATTCCGGTCAAAATATGCTCTAGACATGGTTTTGATCATATTTAATGTTGCTTCCTGCTTTTTAGTTGTTTAGTATGGCTCAGGGTGTGAACAGTGTTCGTATCAAAGCTCTTTTGAGGCATTGTAGAAAGTTTGGAGGTTCTGAGTTTTGATATATAATTGGTCAAAATAAACTAAAACTTCATTTGTTATTACACGAAAATAAAGTGAATATCTTTTTTTCCCCTATAAATTCAAATTTCAGTAGTTATACACAATTTTTTTTCAAATGGAAAAAAGTTCCTCATGAGTCATCATATTTATAGAGAGTACTTATATTGCTAGGTCTGATACGAAGATTGATATGTTGTGTTCTCACAGTGTTCCATATCCGTCAGCAACTAATTCAAATATATTGACCAATACATGTTTAGAATCATCCAAATTTTTTCTCATAGTGCTTTGCTTAGTCATATGAGAACAACTCACCCTAATTAAAAAATAGAGGGTAAAAAACATGCAAAATATCAAGAGAAATTGAGAGGGCCTGCTTAGGTAAATAACTTCACCTCTTCTAATATGTCAAAATATGGTCCTGGAAGAAGGAAGTATGGTCCTTCCATTGACTGCTCAAACTGTAAGTTACCTGCAATGACTGAAACAACCCATTTGGTTAGTTGACCTGCTTCTTTATTTAGCTCCCTGTACATGTGGATATGTGAAAAGAAATAGAAATATGAAATCAATGCTTGAACTGATCTTACCCTTGCTTGAAGATATATTTCAATGTCGTTGGTGCTTCATGAAATCCATCATAGTACCCCCTGAGAGTCTCCATAGACTGCTACAGCTTTGATGCCAATCACCGAAGAGTACCAAGACTTGAATGCAACAGATCATAAGGTTCATGAGAAATATCTGAACATAGGGGCATGGGAATTCATTTTATGAATGTATATTACTCAAATAAAGTGGACATATGTATTTGTATTTCAATATCCAGTACCAAGACTTGAATGCACCAGATCATAAGGTTCTTTAACATGAGAAATATTTGAACAGAGGGGCATGGGAATTCATTTTATGAATGTATATTACTCAAATAAAGTGGGACAATGAGTGCAATATTGGTAATATAATGTTTTGAATAGCTGCAAAGAAGGCTTGTTCTGTAAAAGGTTAACTTCATAGCTATAGTTGACTGACATGATGGGACATCTTCGTCACACATGAGTGTCCGAGGTAATTGCTTCTAGAGCTACACTGCATCGAGACAAGCATTCTTTTTTCCTAGCAAGAATGAATGTCTTGATGCAGATAGCTCTATAATGCATGATTTTTTTAGCTTCTAGGTGCTAGGGCCTAGAGCTTGAAATGCTCTCCTCTTGGGAAGAGATCCACATAGGAACTCTTCCCAAGTGGAGAACCTTTCAAGCTCTAGACCCTAGCACCTATCTAGTCAGTTTTTGGTAAACTAGAGAAAGATGGACCCACTTTGACACACTATTAATTTTAATTCATTTGTTTCATCTTACATTGTTTCATGATCAATGATTTCTCAAAATATATTTACTTCACTTGATGTAGTGTATTATTGATCTGCCTTTCAGTCCCATTAACCACTTTGTCCACGTGAGGAAATCAATAACATTTCATATTTTGATAATCCACAAAATCTTAAGCATTGTAGTTGAGAATCCACATAACAAAATGTCGCATAGACAAAGAACTAACATTGAAAACCCAAAAAAGAGGTATCAAAAGCACTCAACTAACATTGAACATACCATCCATTATTTGTGAGATGCAATTCCTGGATGTTAATTTCCCACTTAAACCAATCCGCCACAAATCCAAAGTAAAAAAATCTAGAAACAGATTATTCACATTCAATGCCCATGTATGAAAGAAAAATCTTGATAATGTGTTTCTACTAATTACATGGAAGCACAGGAATTGCAATATAATCTTAAATGATTTTTTTAACAGATGGTAACATCATCCTCAATCCAGCTCTCTTTAACAAAGCAAGAAAAGCATCAGTATGTAAACACATACTTACAGCATTTGTAAAAGATGATAGAACCTCTACTCGCTTGTACCTGCAAAAGAGGTGACACACCTGTAATCAGAGAATATGCCATAGCAAAACTTGGACTAAGTTCTACGAAGTATGTGTTTATGTCGAATAGCTCAAGGAAAATATTGGCCTTTAAAAGACAAATTAAACCAGTATTCATGATAGGCAGTGGTCATCCTAAACAATGGAGGAATATTTAGATCCTTCAATGGCACCAGTTTTTAATAGGATTCTATTAGCATTGTTGAATAAGCAATGGTATTTTTGACTCCATTGAGGACTCAAATAACAAATAACAAATAAAAAAAGTAAAGAGAGGCTCACCATACAAATAATAGCTCACCACTAATGCTAAATGCCATTTATTTAGACAGTGCTAAAAATTTTACTTACCATAATATATTTTTTAGTGCACAATGGCCTAAGTTTTGATCACAGTGCTGCAAGGGAACCTTGATAATAGAAAATCATTCAGTGGAACAAGCTGTGGAATTAATAGTATTAATTTTCATTTTTTTAACATGACATTTATCATTTTATGTGTTCTCCTTCAGAGGACAACATGCGATATTTCAATGTGATGATTCTTAGAACTTCTCAGTCTCCATATGAAGATAAATTGATTTTATCTCTTTATTCAATTATGTGCAAGAGATTCCGGTCAAAATATGCTCTAGACATGGTTCTGATCAGCTTTAATGTTGCTTCCTGCTTTTTAGTTGTTTAGTATGGCTCAGGGTGTGAACAGTGTTCGTATCAAAGCTCTTTTGAGGCATTGTAGAAAGTTTGGAGGTTCTCAGTTTTGATATATAATTGGTCAAAATAAAATAAAACTGCATTTGTTATTACACAAAAAATAAAGTGAATATCTTTTTTTCCCCTATAAATTCAAATTTCAGTAGTTATACACAAAAAAAAATTTCAAATGGAAAAAAGTTGCTCATGAGTCATCATATTTATTGAGAGTACTTATATTGCTAGGTCTGATACGAAGATTTCTATGACATGTTCTCACAGTGTTCCATATCCGTCAGCAACTAATTCAAAGATATTGACCAATACATGTGTAGAATCTTCCAAATTTTTCCTCATAGTGCTCTGTTTAGTCATATGACAACAACTCACCCTAATTAAAAAATAGAGGGTAAAAAACATGCAAAATATCAAGAGAAAGTGAGAGGGGCTGCTTAGGTAAATAGCTTCACCTCTTCTAATATGTCAAAATATGGTCCTAGAAGAAGGAAGTATGGTCCCTCCATTCACTGCTCAAACTGTAAGCTACCTACAATGACTGAAACAACCCATTTGGTTAGTTGACCTGCTTCTTTATTTAGCTTCTTGTACATGTGGATATGTGAAAAGAAATAGAAATATGAAATCAATGCTTGAATTGATCTTACCCTTGCTTGAAGATATATGTCAATGTCGTTGGTGCTTCATGAAATCCATCCTAGTACCTCCTGAGAGTCTCCATAGACTGCTACAGCTTTGATGCCAATCACCCAAGAGTACCAAGACTTGAATGCACCAGATCATAAGGTTCTTTAACATGAGAAATATCTGAACAGAGGGGCATGGGAATTCATTTTATGAATGTATATTACTCAAGTAAAGTGGGACAATGAGTGCAATATTCGTAATATAATGTTTTGAATAGCTACAAAGAAGGCTTGTTCTGTAAAAGGTTAACTTCATAGCTATAGTCGACTGACATGATGGGACATCCTCATCACACATGAGTGTCCGAGGTCATTGTTTCTATAGCTACACTGCATCGAGATAAACCTTCTTTTTTCCTAGCAAGAATGCATGTCTTGATGCAGATAGCTCTATAATGCATGATTTTTTTAGCTTCTAGGTGCTAGGGCCTAGAGCTTGAAATGCTCTCCTCTTGGGAAGAGATCCACATAGGAACTCTTCCCAAAGTGGAGAACCTTTCAAGCTCTAGGCCCTAGCACCTAGAAGCTAAAAAAATCATGCATTATAGAGCTATCTGCATCAAGACATGCATTCTTGCTAGGCAAAAAGAAGGTTTATCTCCCTAGCACCTATCTAGTCATTTTTTGGTAAACTAGAGAAAGATGCACCCACTTTGACACACTATTAATTTTAATTCATTTCTGTCATCTTACATTGTTTCATGATCAATGATTTCTCAAAATATATTTACTTCACTTGATGTACGGTATTATTGATCTTCCTTTCAGTCCCATTAACCACTTTGTCCACGTGAGGAAATCAATAACAATTCATATTTTGATAATCCACAGAATATTAAGCATTGTACTTGATAATCCACATAACAAAATGTCACATAGACAAAGAACTAACATTGAAAAACCACAAAATAGGTAGCAAAAGCACTCAAATAACATTGAACATACCATCCATTATTTGCGAGATGCAATTCCTGGATGTTAATTTCCCACTTAAACCAATCCACCACAAATCCAAAGTAAAAAAATCTAGAAATAGATTATTCACATTCAATTCCCATGTATGAAAGAAAAATCTTGATAATGTGTTTCTACTAATTACATGGAAGCACAGGAATTGCAATATAATCTTAAATGATTTTGTTAACAGATGTTAACATCAGCCTCTATCCATCTCTCTTTAACAAAGCAAGAAAAGCATCAGTATGTAAACACATACTTACAACATTTGTAAAAGCTGATAGAACCTCTACTCGCTTGTACCTGCAAAAGAGGTGACACACCTGTAATAAGACAATATGCCATAGCAAAACTTGGACTAAGTTCTACGAAGTATGTGTTTATGTCGAATAGCTGAAGGAAAATATTGACCTTTAAAAGACAAATTAAACCAGTATTCATGATAGGCAGTGGTCATCCTGAACAATGGAGGAATATTTAGATCCTTCAATGGCACCAGTTTTTAATAGGATTCTATTAGCATTGTTGAATAAGAAATGGTATTTTTGACTCCGTTGAGCACTCAAATAACAAATAACAAATAACAAAAGTAAAGAGAGGCTCGCCATACAAATAATAGCTCACCACTAATGCTAAATGCCATTTATTTAGACAGTGTTAAAAATTTTACTTACCATAATATTTTTTTAGTGCACAATGGCCTAAGTTTTGATCACAGTGCTGCAAGGGAACCTTGATAATAGAAAATCATTCAGCGGAACAAGCTGTGGAATTAATAGTATTAATTTTCATTTTTTTAACATGACATTTATCATTTTTTGTGTTCTCCTTCAGAGGACAACATGCGATATTTCAATGTGATGATTCTTGGAACTTCCTAGTCTCCATATGAAGATAAATTGATTTAATCTCTTTATTCAATTATGTGCAAGAGATTCCGATCAAAATATGCTCTAGACATGGTTCTGATCAGATTTAATGTTGCTTCTTGCTTTTTAGTTGTTTAGTATCGCTCGGGGTGTGAACAGTGTTCGTATCAAAGCTCTTTTGAGGCATTGTAGAAAGTTTGGAGGTTCTCATTTTTGATATATAATTGGTCAAAATAAACTAAAACTTCATTTGTTATTACACGAAAATAAAGTGAATATCTTTTTTTCCCCTGTAAATTCAAGTTTCAGTAGTTATACACAATTTGTTTTTTCAAATGGAAAAAAGTTCCTCATGAGTCATCATATTTATAGAGAGTACTTATATTGCTAGGTCTAATACGAATATTTCTATGCCATGTTCTCACAGTGTGCCATATCCGTCAACAACTAATTCAGAGATATTGACCAATACATGTGTAGAATCATCCAATTTTTTTCTCATAGTGCTCTGTTTAGTCATATGAGAACAACTCACCCTAATTAAAAAATATAGGGTAAAAAACATGCAAAATATCAAGAGAAATTGAGAGGGGCTGCTTAGGTAAATAGCTTCACCTCTTCTAATATGTCAAAATATGGTCCTGGAAGAACGAAGTATGGTCCCTCCATTCACTGCTCAAACTGTAAGCTACCTGCAATGACTGAAACAACCCATTTGGTTAGTTGACTTGCTTCTTTATTTAGCTCCCTGTACATGTGGATATGTGAAAAGAAATAGAAATATGAAATCAATGCTTGAACTGATCTTACCCTTGCTTGAAGATATATGTCAATGTAGTTGGTACTTCATGAAAGCCATCCTAGTACCTCCTGAGAGTCTCCATAGAATGCTACAGCTTTGATGCCAATCACCCAAGAGTACCAAGAATTGAATGCAGTAGATCATAAGGTTCATGAGAAATATCTGAACACGGGGGCATGGGAATTCATTTTATGAATGTATATTACTCAAATAAAGTGGACATATGTATTTGTATTTCAATATCCAATAGCAAGACTTGAATGCACCAGATCATAAGGTTCTTTAACATGAGAAATATCTGAACAGAGGGGCATGGGAATTCATTTTATGAATGTATATTACTCAAATAAAGTGGGACAATGAGTGCAATATTCGTAATATAATGTTTTGAATACCTGCAAAGAAGGCTTTTTTTGTAAAAGGTTAACTTCATAGCTATAGTTGACTGACATGATGGGACATCTTCATCACACATGAGTGTCCGAGGTCATTGTTTCTAGAGCTACACTGCATCGAGACAAGCATTCTTTTTTCCTAGGAATAATGCATGTCTTGATGTAGATAGCTCTATAATGCATGATTTTTTTAGCTTCTAGGTGCTAGGGCCTAGAGCTTGAAATGCTCTCCTCTTGGGAAGAGATCCACATAGGAACTCTTCCCAAGTGGAGAACCTTTCAAGCTCTAGACCCTAGCACCTATCTAGTCAGTTTTTGGTAAACTAGAGAAAGATGCACCCACTTTGACACGCTATTAATTTTAATTCATTTGTGTCATCTTACATTGGTTCATGATCAATGATTTCTCAAAATATATTTACTTCACTTGATGTATTGTATTATTGATCTGCCTTTCAGTCGCATTAACAACTTTGTCCACGTGAGGAAATCAATAACAATTCATATTTTGATAATCCACAGAATCTTAAGCATTGTACTTGAGAATCCACATAACAAAATGTCGCATCGACAAAGAACTAACATTGAAAACCCACAAAAGAGGTAGCGAAAGCACTCAACTAACATTGAACATACCATGCGATATTTCAATGTGATGATTCTTGGAACTTCTCAGTCTCCATATGAAGATAAATTGATTTTATCTCTTTATTCAATTATGTGCAAGAGATTCCAATCAAAATCTGCTCTAGACATGGTTCTGATCAGATTTAGTGTTGTTTCATGCTTTTTAGTTGTTTAGTATGGCTTAGGGTGTGAACAGTGTCCGTATCAAAGCTCTTTTGAGGCATTTTAGAAAGTTTGGAGGTTCTCAGTTTTGATATATAATTGGTCAAAATAAACTAAAACTTCATTTATTATTACACGAAAATAAAGTGAATATCTTTTTTTCCCCTGTAAATTCAAATTTCAGTAGTTATACACAATTTTTTTTTTCAAATGGAAAAAAGTTCCTCACGAGTCGTCATATTTATAGAGAGTACTTATATTGCTATGTCTGATATGAATATTTCTATGCCATGTTCTCACAATGTTCCATATCCATCAGTAACTAATTCAAATATATTGACCAATACATGTGTAGAATCTTCCAAATTTTTGCTCATAGTGCTCTGTTTAGTCATATGAGAACAACTCACCCTAATCAAAAAATAGAGGGTAAAAAACATGCAAAATATCAAGAGAAATTGAGAGGGGCTTCTTAGGTAAATAGCTTCACCTCTTCTAATATGTCAAAATATGGTCCTGGAAGAACGAAGTATGGTCCCTCCATTCACTGCTCAAACTGTAAGCTACCTGCAATGACTGAAACAACCCATTTGGTTAGTTGACCTGCTTCTTTATTTAGCTCCCTGTACATGTGGATATGTGAAAAGAAATAGAAATATGAAATCAATGCTTGAAATGATCTTACCCTTGCTTGAAGATATATGTCAATGTCGTTGGTGCTACACGAAAGCCATCCTAGTACCTCCTGAGAGTCTCCATTGACCGCTACAGCTTTGATGCCAATCACCTAAGAAATTTCAAGCAAAATGCTAACTGCAGTGAGTTCTGCTCTGTAGTTGATGGCTTTTCCAACCAACTTAAAAGATAATCTCTCTCCTGTTGGAAGAAAGGGCCACTCTCTGACCCTGCTGAGTCCTGGATTCCCTTGAAGTTGAGGTGCCCCATCAAAATAGTTGTGTGGTATAGTGGGGTCATACTCTGGATGAATGGTGGATCGGTTAGAGCTTGATGAGATTCTGCTGGCCTTCAAGCTTTAGAAAATCTTGTAGATGTTCGGGACTTTGTTCTGAAAGTGGTTCTAATTTTGAGCAATCCAAATGGACCATAGGACCCCCAATGCCAGTCTTTTGTGCTCTTCCCCTGCTGAAGCAATCCAATTGGTTTATGCTCCTATTTGCATAGATGGCTTGATATTTCCCAAATCTCCTTGGTGAAATGACAATGAACCAGAAGGTGATTTAGTGTTTCTTCTTGATCCCCGCGGAATGTACATTCACTGGAGTTGATCCATCCTCTTCTTCTGAATACACGAAAAAAATTAATAACTTTTTTCAATTTTCTGTAAACTTGGTCCTGAAGTTGAGTCACTGAGAAAATGTTAGAATATTTTAGCTAGAGAAATAAATTTTTCTTTCTATTTTCCATCCAAAAGAAATTTAGTGGGCAGAATCTTCTGTTTGAAATGTTTCCAAAGTATGCCCAATAGGTTTTTCCAATATATTCTCCAAACGTTCAGTAAAGTCACAGTATTTCAAAAATACAAAATACTCCTTTAAATACATGAAAATATAAGAAATTGGGACCTCTAAAAGGCTTCCACCAAATTTTTATAATTTCTATTTTGGGTCCTGTTACCAGTTGAAATGGTGGTCTAAACCACCGGTAAGAATATAAGGGAGAAGTGACCACTGTCACCGTAGTCACTTGTCCCAAACTACTTCGGAAGTCGAAACCTCCTAGGGGAGATCCCTATTTCAACTCTGCAAAGACACTAAGCACCAAAGATGTTCTCTTTTGAGGTTGTTAATGACCAGTGCCTTATTGGAGTCAAATCAATGAGTAAAGAGGATGCACTATGTGAGCATGTAAAACATATGAGCATAATCTCCTAGTTCACATCTATTCAATAATAAATAAATGATCAGAGCAAATAATGTCATACAAGAATGGAGTATCATCAAACTAGCAGCCATTTACTTGCAACGTGTAATGGAGTGAGTGATAAACAAATATTATCCAATAAACAAGTACTCACTATATCAGCGAAGATTAGTTATGTATATCATCCAAACTTATTAGACTGTCATAAACCTTAATGACAAAGCAGCACTCATCATCATATTCAAGAAATTACCACCATTCATTATGAGTAAAACACGACTTTTATGTGTGCATATGGTAATGTACCAAAGTATATATCAGTATTGGATTAATATTCATTGTGGCATCCAACATCTATTGCATGAGCAACTAGCTAACAAAGGTTCAGACTGTATACATCCTGTAAACACACTAGTGTGCAGCAGCAGTAGTAGGTGACAATGCAAACAATTTTCCATTAGCAAGATGGCAACTGATCTCAAAACCAAAGAATGAGGGTGGTTGGGATCAAAAGCAGTTATTCACTTTTGGTCACATGCACTGACAGCTAAAAATATTTAGAACTTGATGTCCAAGGAGGGTCTATGGAAGAGAATTTAGGTTCAGAAGTACTTGGAACCTAAAATTCCTAGATTGGATCCACAACTCTGTCGAGATTCACAAACATGCTTCAAATAATTGGAAATCCTTGAGCACATGCCTTTCCAATCATTGGAACTCACCTGCTTTGGCAGGTCTAGGATGGGTCACATGTGAAGGCAGGTTTGGATGCAATAATGGGATGGAAAAACAATATATGTTCTTTTCTTACTCGTGCTTCAAAAATTTCAAGGTATATTATTAGATGGATGTGAAATCCACTTTCTTGAATAGAGATTTACATGAATAAGTATGCACTAAACAACCTGATGGTTTCAAGTTGCATGGAAAGGAGGACAATGTTTGGAGTCTAAAAAATGATCTTTATGGGTTAAAACAAGCCCCAAGGGCTTGGTATGAACTCTTAGATGAGTATCTCTTTCAACAAGGTTTCAAAAGATGCATTGCAAATAGAAATATATTTTTGAAAATAAAGAAGAGTGGGATTCTAGTTACTGTTGTCTATGTAGACGATATCATTTTTTGTTGTAATGATGATAAGTTAAGTCGTGAATTTTCTAACTTAATGGCACTAGAATTCGAGATGTCTATATATGGTGATGAAAAATGTCATCTACAGAAACCCTAGGGATAGAATCAGAGGATTATATATATATATATGGTGATGAAAACTGTCATCTACAAAAACCCTAGGGATAGAAGCAGAGGATGTTCAACTAGTGGACTATAGCGAGGGTCCCTTGGAGAAACAAAAGGTGTTTGAATATAGGGGGTCTAATTTCTCTAGGAAGGTCCCTATTCATGAGCCAAGGGTTTATTCCCCTCTTCGTCAGAGGGTTATTTTAATATTTTGCACAAAACAAAATTTTGGATAACAGATACAAAGTGACTCCCCACGTCAAATCTGCATAGAAACCCTGAGAATTTTGGAGTGGGAGTCACTCCAAAGGTAGATTTTTGCATTGAATCAATTCAAATGCTAAATCCTGATTGACGCAGCCATGATCAGCATTGACGACTGTAATGGGGAAATAACAATTCCATGACAAATGATGGTCTACTATTTGTTAATGGCACACTTGAAGAGGCAAATATGTTTTGCGAAATTTTACAGTACTAAAAATTTACTCACTAAAAATAATTTACTCCTAAAATTTACTCCTAAAATTTAGTCACTAAAAATTTAATTCTCCAAAATCATGATGGATGGAAACTCTCTGGTGAGGGGCCGGATAGGGTTTTTATCCAACATTCACTAAAAAATTATCAATTCACAGTACTTACCAGGTATTTTGTAAGCAAAGAAGGTGGTGTTGACGCCAGAGGTGCAGAATTCGCGGCCCGCCACTTCAAAAGTCTCTAGGTTCTCTCCAATGCTGCTTTATACATGGCAGCTATGGAAATTAAATAGAGAAATTGTGAAATATACCGTGGTTAATATCGATCCCAAACTCCTCAACAGGTATGACCAATATCCATATCCAAAAGCCACCAAACCCTCCAATGTTTGGCGCGAACGGTTAGGCAATTTGACAAGAAGTATCAGGTTGAGCGGCAATCTAAATTGTTGGAATCGAAGGATGGTAAGGAAAATCAGAATGCCCTTGCTGGAGAGGTTGGGTCAAGACCTGTCGACCTACCCATGAAAATAAAAATTTTGTGTGTTTTCATATATATATTTTTTTAATTTTATTATTTAATTTGGAAAATGGTTTTTTTTTTCGTTTTTTATGTATATATATATATATGTTTTTTTTATTAATTTTTTTCATAAATTATGTTTAGTGGTTTGGTTTGTTTTATTTTTTTATTTGTTTATATAAGTTATATAGATTTGTTTTTGTTTTTTTTAATTATTTTATTATATAAAAAAAAATGTTTTTTTTATATTTTTTGTTTTACTATGTGGACTAGGTTAAACGAACAATGAATCAGGTAAGTAGTAATGTCTTGTAGAGAGGTGGGATGTGGGACTAGGTAAAGACTATGGGGCAGGTAGTAATCCTATGTGTATGGTAGGCTTGTTGTAATGGTTGGCATTCTAGTAGTATGGTATACTAGGTAAATCCAATTGGTATCGGGTAGACTGCCCAGCCAATTATTATAATCTACTAGCCCATTCCTAGTTGGGTGTAAGCCACGCATATCAAATATATATTCTAATTCTATTTAATTGGAGGTTTCTTTCAATCCTGCCATGTAATATTGTACCATACTGTCCCAATGAGTTCCCTCAACATCTGTACTCCCCGGCCTCCAGTTGTACTCCCCAATTCCTCTAGTTTAATGGTTCAGTCCGAGCAATCAATTTACTAGCACCATCTTGGTAAAGAGACTGGCTATTCCTCGTAGCATAACTTCATTTATACCATGAACCAACTGGCTCTTGGCTGCACTACCTTCTGAATCTACCTGTCAAGGAATGTCATTTGAAAGCAAAACCAGGAAACAAGGCAAAATGGGACCTATATTAACTAACTAGTTATCTCCTTCTCAAAGAAAGTAATATACAAGGAAAGAGGTCGAATAATAAAAAATCGTAAAGAAAGTTATCAATATAAATAATATGTATAAAGGCAAGTTCCCCATTTGAAATAGGCACCCAGAGATAAAACTGATCATGGCACCAAGGTTTGTAACAATCACCCTCAATAAAAATATTCTAACGAATATTTCCTTTCATAAGAAGGAATTGAATCCTGTATCAACTCTGTGATCGACTGCATGGAGTAGCATAATGAGAATCGGCATCGACTGATCTTTACGCATACTTGGATTGATTAATATCATCGCCACCTGATCACATCGACTTATACATGAAGTACAAACATCGAGTGTATCAACTCTTGGGATCGACAAACACTTGTGAGAACTGTTGAAAAATGGATGTAGGTTTCCGGATATAACATAAGTCATAAATGAAACCCTATGACATTATGCAATATACACCCACCATATCCATATTACTTGCAATTAAAATTTCGGTTTAGAAACCACTTTTATTAAAGTTCAAATTCTAGAAAAATTCAAGAAAAAATTAACAACGACTTATAGAAATAGCTAAACATAAAAAATACGTCATTAATTTTTTACCAAAATTAAAACATCACTTCCTATCACATATGGAAAATTAGCATGCATCAGCTCCGGTGACCACGAACCCGGCCTCAGCCTATTCTTGCCCTGCTTTGTAAATTCTCTGTTCCATTCTCAGGATCAGCTCTGCTTGTCTGCATTGATGTCATTTCCCTCAATAAACCAAAAAATAAATGAAGCTTCACTTCATTGCATAAAAACCCTCGGTCTGCAATAGGGCATCCACTGTTATCTCGAGTATATCTTTGTGGTCTACGGAAGCGTTAGGCACTCTATAGCTATTTACTAGGGGATCATGTGCCATACGTAGCAGTGTGGATTCCGGTTAGTCATGTAGGAAAAGAACCCCTCCATTTTCTATATAATTTAGGGATGGGCACATCATATTGTATCCTTCTTTCCAATACGCAGGTGCAACATATCCATAGCCAGATGGTGTCTAAAGCAATAAAACACAGATGTCCGAAGGCAAGGCATATAGGTGGAATTAGATATTGTACTCACAGAGCTTATCATTGACGGGAGATGCTACTCGCAGTAGCAGGTGTGGATGCAATATCCATGTCCAAGAAAAAGCATACCTAATACTTCTTTATTTTGTTTGCTTTTGGATTAAGCCTAGTAACCAAACCCAACGTCACCATGACTCCATGTAAATCATATGTTATAACACTATATTTAAACCATATGGTATAATATGGTACAATGTGGAGCCTAAACCATAAGCGCCAATGTTTAAAACATATCACAAAGGCATATGTTTATATCCATTAAAACCATACCAATATAATGTGTATTGTTAATATATAATTATATGCCACATCATAAATCTTAACCATATCTTTATCCAAGGTCATGCCACGAAGCTGAGATTGTATGCAAGCGGTAATGTTAAACATATCCATTAAAACCATACCAATATAATGTGGATTGTTATATTATTATATGCCACATCATAAATCTTAACCATATATTTATCCAAGGTCATGCCACGAAGAGATTGTATGCAAGCGGTAATGTCAAACTTTATGTGTTATAACCATATAACATAACAAAAAATGCCATCGTTTGAACTATGGAATTATAACGTGGTAAGGTTTAAATATAGGTTATGTTGGTATAGACATAATTGTGTTTGATAGTTTTATTTATATTACTAAAAATGATTGTAAGTACTTTTTTAGTAATATTAATAATATATAGAAATATTAAACAATGTTAATTTTAACTTTTGATTATTTTTATTTTTTATTTTTGAAGGTATTTGGTTTTATAAAGAAAAATTGACTAGTCAACAAAAAAAAATTAAATTTTCAAAGATATGCCTCTAATAATTTACATAAACCTCCTAAATGTGCTCGATGCCAAGATATCTTCTTGAATATACCCCAAGTCAACATCTTGTTATATAGTTATATCCAGTGCAACAATTTTGTTTTTAGAGGAGTAGTGGTTTTCTTTACTTTAAATATGCCTTTTTATAGAAGAAAATAATTTTATTTACTTTAAATATTTAAAATAGAATGATAACATATTAAAACTTTTTAAGTCAAAATTACTTAAAGAGAAATGCAAGGTAATTATTAATTGACCAAAGGAGAAAAATAAGCTAGAAAACTTATGGTTAACTCTTATTGTGGGTGGAGTGAAGTGTAAGGTAGTGAAAAAAAAAACAAGGAACAATTTATGTAATGTCTCCATCCATCATGATTTTGGAGAATTAAAGGATAAGCAGAGGATATCTTGAAAGATGATTTACTTATCAAATAATGAATGCTTTATGAAGCTTGAAGCAATGCAAAAGGAATCTTACAAAAAGGTCTGATTTCCAACATATTTGTTGAGGAAAATAATCTTTATTTTTTGAAATTACAATTGTTAAAGTTGATCGTATATGTAATGCTATGTTATTTTGTTTTGCACAAATTTTTGATCGAAATATAAAGTCATAGTGCTTTTTGCAAGAGTGTGCTAAGAGTGTGCTAGTAGACATAGATATTTTAGTTTTGCACAAATTTTTGATCGAAATATAAAGTTGTAGTGCTTTTTGCAAGAGTGTGCTATTAGACATAGATGTTTTAGGCTTAAGTTTTATTTGAGGTTTATCCATAATTTCATTTTTTTGGGGGGGTTGGAAACCAAAATATATATTAGTTTAAATTTTTCTTCAGTTGGAATGTATAAATATAAAAGAATTTGTAAATTATTTTATTTATTTTATAGAGAGATAGAGAGAGGGGGATCAACTTTAATTTATGGGATCTTAATAAATTACTTTGTTTATTGTAACAAATTATTTTTATGTTAAAAAAACTTAGAAAAAATTTAACCAAATTTTTTATGTTATTAATATTTTGATAATCTAAAGTACCTTTAGTGAGACTTGATCTCCCGACAATTTATACTAAAAAAATATTTTTTATATTTAATAAAATTTTATAGAATACTTAATATAAATATATAAATATGGCTATATATATTTAAAAAAATAAAAATAAAATACTATTTTTAAATATATTAAAAAATATTATAAAAAATATTATAAAATAACTCCACTAGTTCAACAAAAGTTGGGTCACACTTCCATTAAACGTAAAATGTTTGACATATATTATTGCGCCGAGAGGCGCTCTACATCCCAGTATGGGGGAGATCTTGTAACATTAGGTAACGTTGTAATGTTACACAATGTTACATAGATGTCGGCTATAAAAAACAAAACTTTTAATTATCTTCCAAAATAAATGTCGGCCATAAAAACAATCTAATATGGGTGAGATGTTGTAATGTTCCTACTTAACAAAATAATAAAAAATTTAATTATCTGCCATAAAAAAATGTCCGTGAGAAAAACAACACAATATAGGGGAGATGTTGTAATGTTTCTACTTAACAAAATAATAAAAAATAATAAAAATTAAAAATTAAATTATCCGCAAAAAAAATGTTGGTCATGCACATGGTTTTAAAACCATGTGCAAGGCCTCTTAAAAACCCATGCTTTTATTGTACATGGTTTAGGAGGGCCTTACAAATGGTTTTAAAGCCATGTGCAAGGCCTCCTAAACAACCCATGGTTTTGTTGTACATGGTTTGGGAGGTAGTTGCAAATGGTTTTAATACCATGTGCAAGGCCTCCTAAACAACCCATGATTTTAGGAGGGCCTTGCACATGGTTTTAAAACTATGTATGGCGGAGATGTTTTAATGTTTTTTCCCAGCAAAATAAAAAATATTATATGCAGCCATAAATAGTATTAAATATTAATAATAAAAATATTATTTGTGGACCTTAAATAAAAAAAAATGTTCCTTTTGGTCGGAATCACATTAAAGCTGATAGTTGAGTGCAATACTTAAGAAGAGGTCTGCACCTCCAAATATTTGATCCCTCTCGGCGCTTGACAGAGCCTGGGATTTGGATCTATGCTGGTCTACTAAACAATTGGGTCACACTTCCATTAAATGTAACGCATAATAAGTACATCACATAATAATACAAAATCAATCCCAAAGTGTGCAAAAGAAACTAATAATACTAAGGGTATCTACATACAATGCTTGTTCAGTTTCCTTGCTCCCTCTAGACATAGCATCAAAAATGAAAAAAAAGACAAATGTGGAGAAAACGGATTTATGACCATAAATAAATATCATAGAAAGAATCATATCCAACCCCCTAATCCATTTTCCCTCGAGGCGACCACCGTTCTCTATCACAAATAGACACGGGCAGAGATGCCTACTCTCGAGACTCAAACACCGACATCCAGATTCAAGAAAGACACAACACACCAAACGAGAAGATGCTGTCCATCTTAAAAGCACAAAACGAGAAGACGGACCAGCAAGCGGAAATTCCATGGCCATGGAAAGAGGAGAGGAAATTGCAGAACTAGAAATGCCATAAATGCTGAAATGAGAAGATTGTGATTGTGATTTCCCGCCTGCCATTGTTGGTTCTCTCCACTTGTTGGTTCTCTCCATTCCATATTCAATCCAAAGTGTACAAAAGTTTTAAAAGGAAACAACATAAAGCAATTCAATCGGAAGCTTAAAAAAGAAACAACCTAAAGCACAGGTTAAACAAGAAAAATGGAAACGAATTTATACATAAAAATATATATTATATATTTGTCAAAATAGGTTGTTTTAAATTGTGTTTTTCCCAAGGTGTAAATGAAAAAATTATGGAATCTCTATTTATTGAAATATAAATTATATATTTTGTTATAATTTATTGAAATTTAGATTATATATTTTGTTAAAATATAGCTTTTTAAATTGTTTTTTCTAAATATAGAAAAAAACATGGTGGATTCTTTCTATATTAATGGTTTTTTTTCATTGTAAAAAAATATGTAATTTGTTATTCATAAGAATCAAAATTACATCATAGTTGTTCATGTAAAATCCCCTTCAAAGTAGGATAGAAGACAATATTGAAACCCTGGGCAAAACATTACATTAATATCCAAAAATAAACGAGAGGGATTCTACCCGTCAACCTGTAGAAAGCAAAAATGCGAAAAAGAAAAAATAACTGTGAGGCAAAAAATAGTAGGGCTCCGAACAGTTGTCATGCAGATACAACATAAAACAGTCCAAGGAAAAACCAGAATGGAGAAACTAGAAGCAGATAAAGCGACCTTCAGTGTTCATGATTCGGTTTGAGTACTAATTACATAATTAGTGAAGAATACCAGGGCAATCTCCTATCGCAAGATTTGATAGGTTGTCCGCGTCAGAATTGAACTCCCTATACAGGTGCCTGAAGGATAAAGAAAGAAAACAATTCTTTAGGAGCCTAATACTTTTCAACCAACAATCATATATAACTCAGTGACTGCAACTTGGTGAGACCTCTAGCCCAATCAATTATGATGA
>LPNX010820610.1:190930-226276 GCA_001517045.1 Pseudotsuga menziesii | reverse complement strand
CCTTGTTGTTTTTCCACCTTTGTTTTTTGTCAACCTCTTTAATGCTTCAGCTGGTGGTTGGGGGAGTTATTGCTGAAGTGGTGGTGGTTGTGGCAGGCTTTCAGCCTTACCCATTTGCCCACTCCACCCATGTCTGTCCACTCTTCTCCCTCACGCACTCATCCCTGGTCAGTTCACTCTCACCACGATTTTGGTTTTGTTTTCTCCTCACGCACAGGTTTTGGGGCGTTTTTGGACTCACGCAGGTTTTCTTCCTCTCCCCCACGAGTTGCTGAGCACCCACAAACTGCAGATTCGCGTCCTTCCTGTTAGTGGTGCATCCACGGGCAAAAATGGAGCCGTTTTTCCTCACGCAGGGCCTCCATTGCCTGTTCTTTTCCTTGCTGGGTCGGATTGTTTACCCACGCACAGGTATTCTTCTGTTTGGGGCGCACATAGTGAGCTAAGAGCTGTGCTCTTGCATCCACGACTGACCGTGAAGGGCCATTCACGTTTTTGGCTGTCTCACAGTTTTATTGGGTCGTTTTCCCTGCTTGACAGCTGATTGGTTTCCTGAGTGCAATGGATAGTTGTCTCCTTGAGATGTGCTGGCTTGGCCAATCTGTGAGGGCCTGCTAAACCCAGCCATGCCTGGTTTGCTGTTTGTGTTCCCTTGGCTATGTGTAAGCCTGCAATTGACCCTTATTCCGGAGGAATCATGCCCAGCTCGGGGGTGGCAGCGTTGCTGAGAGATTGATGAGCAAGCTGGCCTATGGTTGGGTGGAACGTTGCAGCGACATAGCTGGTTGCGGGTGTATTCTTCATCAAAAGATAAGTGCTGTTGTTATCCCATCTCTGCAAATCATATTGATGTTAAATGAATTATAATGAACATGGAGAATTGCTGGAATGTGTGTGTGTGCTTCCGCTGTATGATTGAAGATAAATGCATTTGTGTATGCTTAGTTTCAGCATTTGATTTCTGTTTATGTTCATGGGGCTGTTTTCCCGGTTGTTTTTGATGTGCTCGTTGCGTCCTATTCGCCGGTTGAGGGACGGGGACATGACATTCCTTTTTTGTCATTCATTTGGACATTAATATAATAATCTAATCCCATTTATAAACACATTTTCACTTTTAACATTGTTGGGTTTCTTGAGTTCGTTGACTGTAGGTAGATTTTTGGTGCTCTTTTATATGTTCATGTGACGTTAGGATCTGTGTACAACTGTGCATACAAGTGTTCTGTGTTTACGTGTGGCTAGTTAGGCTGACTATTAGTTGTTTGGGGACATGTTTCTAATACTGGTGACAAGTTGTGATGCTCGATGGTTTCTTCTTTATTTTATTTAACATCAAGGTGTGTGTGTGCTTCCCATGATAACCATAGATCTCATTAGTTCATAGCATGATTGTTACCGCCTTTCATAATGTGTGAAATTTTGTGCCTAAATCAGAAATAACATTCCATTGTTATTCCTTTTATCTCTAGGAACATGTTACTAATGTTTCAAAACCACAAAAATAAAAACATTTTTTTCCAAGCACACTAAGCCCATCTCCTTTCTGAAAGAAATATTTTATCAAGAGAATTATATCCTTTGTTTTGTTATTTTTCTTAAATTTCTATCCATAAACAACAGCCATGCATGGTATCTCTTATCTCTATCAAATATTAATATTTTAAGTTTGGTTTGCAAGTCCTGAGTGCAAGGTGGTTACATTGGAGGGGGCATTGTTCCAAATGTTTCAAAAGATATCATCCATCATATGTCTTGATTTACAATCATTTTTATGTTGTATATCACACAGCTATAAAGAAATTACACAGATTTTGAATTATATTTTTTGCTTCTGTAACATTGTAGTATATCTAGTTTTGGTTAATGGACTCTAGTTTCAATGTTGGCATTTCAAGTTTACAACATTTGGTTTGAAGTTCTTAGTGAAATTCTATGTCTCTATGTAGAATCATTTTGATGTTGTAGATCATGCAGCTATAAAACAATTACAGTGTCAAATAATAACAATGTCTACATTAGTTTGACTATGTCTACAATCCTGATGCTAAAAGGAGTATGCATATTAAGATTATGATGTGAAATGAAATGCCTCACTTCCAATTTTTTTTTATTTCTCTTCGTTACCTGTCATTAGAGCTACAATACCTATTCATCCTAATGTGAGAGATATAGGTAGATTAAAGTGTTATGGCTCCAATTTCATTGTGTTGTCGGGCTGTGGAAGTTCTAACAACTATGTAATCTTCACCCTTTCGATGCAAAACTGATCTCAAAGATCTAGGGAATGAATTTAAGAATTGTTGCATTTATGTAGGAAGTTTCCAAAATGGTTTTCTTGATATTTGTGACTGACTATTAAATTTTTTTTATCTCTCCTTGGACCATTCTTCATTTATTAGGTGAGTTCACTTATTACTAAGTTTTTTCTCTTACCCCAAGTCCAAACACCATGTATAAAAGAGCTTAGTCTTGCGGTTTGGGAATATTAGTCAACTATTATGTTTTTATCATTTCCTAGAGTGGATTGGAATGCTTGGGGAATTTTCATAAAAAATAACAAGACTAAATTCCAAAAAGAACAAACACCTTTGATCACCTCTATGTTTTTTCATCTCTTGTTTTGATCACCTTTGATCTTCTGCAGGCACGTTGACGCTGAATCTTCAGCTTGGGGAGGTCTATTTGAATAAGCCACTGGCAATACATTTTTTTTCAAGGTTTTTCATCCCGATAGTAAGATTTCTTCATCCTTTTTAAAGATTTGAATTGAAAGTGCATACCTTGCTTCCTAGCTCTTTGAATTACTTTTTTTTCATTTATTTATGGATGCACTCACCTCATTTCGTAGCCATATTATATCCAAACTTTAAAAAAAATATTATAATTTAATTCATTTCTTAACCAACTAAAAGGTACACATGGATGGAAATGCAGATGGATCCAAGTGATGTTGTGGACTTTGGAATTTTTATTGGTGAAGAGAATTGCTCCCTTGGCATAGTCCAATGTTGAAAAGGTTGTACATATGTTGATATTCATTGTGAAATTGTGAATGATGAAATCGTTAAATATCCTTTCGATTTTATTATTGGCCCAACTGGATTTCCTTTAAATGCAAAGGAAGAGCCAAAAAGGAAACCTACAACAACAAATGTAGGAATTAAGAGGAAATTAAAGATGATGGTTGTTGAAACATTAGAATCACATGTAATGGAAGGAACGCCAATCTCTGAAAACATTGAAGGGAATGTGGAGGAACCTATGAATAAACAACCAAGAGTCGATAATGTGTCCGAGCTAGTGGAACAAGTTGTGGTTTATCCTAATGTATTGGCATCTTGGGAACATAAAGTGAATAATTTAATGGAAGAGTTTGTCAAGGAGAAGCTAACACTCAAGTTATATTCAAAAAATGGAAAATATAATATAAAGATCCGTTGTGAAATTTTTGGCATTGATTATGGAACGGGGGAAGTATCCTTGGCAGCGCGAACAGTTCGTAACTTCAAAAACAATCATATGAAAATAGGGTCCTATCAACATCACATTTCAATGTTGGGAATTAATGAAATTCCTCCATGTAACAAAGAAAAGAAGACAACAATGGCTAGATATCAACTTGATATTGGTCAAGCAATCAAAATTCTACATGATTTCAACCAAACACAAGAGTCTAATTTGTTCAAGGTGGTGGCAGTAACACTTGCAAACTATGAGGACAAGAAAAAAGTAAGAGTGGAATGTACACGATGCAATAGATGGTTCTCTTTGATGTTGGCAATTGGTATTATTGTCAGTTCTATAAATGAACACATGAAATCAAAGAAGTGCACTACTACTATTGCAATTGAGGCTTCACATGATATAGTTTTGTTGAGGAGTGGAACAGTTGGGAGACCGAAGAAGCCTACCAATGAAAAGTCCCAATAAAGTTTGACTAAGTTCTTGATCCCATCACTACCATCACAATTACATGGGTCTTCTACAAGTTCACATGCTTCTACTTTAGGTGTGTTAATTACCCAAGTCTTAATTTAATTGGAATTTGAATGCACATTACTTTATTTGTTATTACTTATTAGTAGCAGTTAGTAGACCATTAACCAATGTGGGTAGCAAAAAGTGATACATTGGTGGGTTTTTGTGGTAAGAAAGAAGGACATAAGTGCCAATCACATTTCTTGGTGACAATTGGTGAGGGCGTTGCAGTCTATGAGATTATTACAGATGCCTTCAAGAATTGTGTGATTGGACATTATGCACATGTTATTATTGCAAACCCTTTCCATGAGAAGCTTCCTCATTTGGTTGTGGTTGTTCATCCAACATGCAACAGGTTTGATGCAAATTTTGTCCATCGACAATGGGAATAAATAGAATACCTATGGACCTTCCTAATACGATGATGATAAAAATTATTTCTCTGGTTTGGAACACTTTTAAGTTATGGACTATATACCTTGGTGATACCTTGAGAGAGAACATAGAAATCTAGCCACAAGTTTGACACCTTCGTCTTCTTGACCCCTCTTGTTGACTCTTGATCTTATGTTGACCTACAGTGCAGTCTGAGCCTAGAACCCCAATTCTCCAACACGACTAAAAACACCAGTCTGACCCTTGATTGGTCTTTATGTTAGTGCTCCCCCACTTGCGCTGCTTCTCCACACCCCGCTAGAGCTGCTGCTCTACCCTCTTTTATAATAAAATCCCAAACATATTATAATTTTTTTAAAACCATAAAAAAATCCCTAGACACTTAATATGACCCCAATATAATTTTTTTTTTAATAATTATGAAGCCCCCAATATGAACGGACGTGATATGGTATTGGTCTGTCAGAGGCACCCCCATGGTTTCATAGTTGAGTGGTATAATATATTTGTTGCATTTTTTTAGCATAGTAAGTTATAATAAATCCATATGCTTTGTATGGGATACAAACAGAGATATGGTTTGTGCACGTTTTGTCTGTGAAATTTCATCATTACCTGCTATTTTATATATTGTTGTATTTGGGTATGATGCTCCAGTATTTGGGGTTTCATTACGGTTCACTTTAAACAAACCCAAACACTCACACAGTGCAACAGAGACCTTCATGCACTTAAACCTACTTAAACCATGGGGATTCCTTGCTCTGATTCTCCAGTAATTAGGGATTCCTTACTTGTCGACTAGGTAACTGAATTTATTCTCTCTCATGTATGTCCTTTGTTCCTATAAGGACTTATCTCTTAATAGACAATATCTTATCTAAAAAACTATTGCCGAGTATAAGGAAGGTTTCAACCATGTTTCAACTCTCATAGTGGGTTATTATTTGTTTTCTTTGTACTTTGAGTTAGACATGGGTTAGATTTACTACTGATGTTATTTATTATTTTTGTATGATTTTCATCCATAACTAGACAAGAGTGAGAAAACATAAGTTCAAAGCATAATTTTCATCTTATTCAACTTTTATACTCCTGAATGTGGATGTTTGGGCACCCCTTGGGAGTGTTAAAGTTGAAAAAGATGAACACTATGCATTCAGACTTGTGTGGGCTGATATCTTTGCTTCACTATTTTGGTGTGCTAAGCTAGGTATAAGGAAGGTTTCAACTCTCATAGCCAATTATCGTATTAGTTTTCTTTGTACTTTGAGTTATATTTACTATTGTTGTTATTTATTGTCTTTGTATGATTTTCAACTTTAACACGGGGACCTTAGAGAGTGTTAAAGTTGAAAGAGATGAAAATTATTCTTTAAACTTATCTTGTCTAGTTAAAACAATATTATTTTGTTTCTAGTACTATTTTGTCATCATTTTTCATGGTTTATGTCTGTTTCAGATGGTTTACGGTTTCTTTGATGCCTATTTGTGTATTTAAGTTGTAGTCACCTATTGCAGTTTCCAAGCTAACTACTCTTTATGGATTTCAATTATCTTACTTGTATAAGTTGTTTATTTGGTTATAATTTCTATAACTAATGAATCTTATACATTGATGACAAAAATATATAAACCAGTGTACCTTGAGAGAGAGAAAATATTATTGGTCTTATTGGTCCTGTAAAGGAGTTGCATGTCCACCTTATATAGTTCACCTTGACCTTTTGGGTTTGTGGTTTGTTTTTTTGTGGCCCCCTTGTTTAACTCATGATCCTTTATCTTACGTAGTCCATAGGTTATGTTTATTAATGTTTTGATACCTTATCTTAAGGAGTATCTAGATTATAAATTAAAATTTTAATTTAACATGAGAGACAGATCCATTTCATGGTATGTTTCTCAGCATGACTGAGCTCTCTCCCTCTACGTGATCTTTGCATAATATTTGTTGCTGCTCCATGTGATATCTTGCTGCACCAACCCCATGACCGGGCTTTACTTGTTACACCTTCTACGTGGTCACTTTACACTAGCGTGATCGTGATTCTGTTGGATTGTGGGTCCTTCCCTAGCGTGACCATGGCATGTTTCTTCAGTGGACTATGGGTTCTTCCATAGTGTAACCATGAGTTTGTTTATTGGTGGACTGTGGGTCCTTAACTAGCATGACCATGATATTTTTCTTTGTAATTTCTTGGTGGAATGTGGTTCCTTCAACACCAACAAAAAACATGTGCCTTTGTGATACCTTGATAAGTCCTTCTTTGGCATGATCGTAATCTATTTTCTTGGGTGGAATGTGTGTCCTTCACTAGCATGACCGTGATTTGTTTATTGGTGGAATGTGGGTCCTTCACCAGCATGACTATGATATGTTTTCTTGAGTGGATTGTGGGTCCTCCCCCAGCGTGACCATGATAAGTTTTCTTGGTGGATTGTGTGTCCTTCTCCAACATGACATGATTTATTTTCTTGGGTGGAATATGGGTCTTTCCCTAGCGTGACCATGAGGTGACCATGAGCCTATTTTCTTGTGTGGACTATGGGGTCTTCCCTAGCATGACAATGAGTTTCACTTTATGGGTGGACTGTGTTTTTTCAAGCATGACTGTGCAATGTATGCCTCTGTGTATCTGCAGTATGTGAATGCATCCTTACCCAACATGACTGTGTGTCCTTTATCAGCATGACTGTATTGGGCATAAATGTGCTTTTTGACTAAGAATTCTGGGTCAGTATGTGGGTAGTATGTTTATGCTTTAACCCTCTCTAGATCTCTCTCAAGGTACGTAAATTGTTTGTCTAGATTGACTTGTCCCTTCAATGACAAGATCAAATCTGAAAAATCTGAGTATATGGTTGATTCAAATATTGGCTATGATTATTTACTGTTGATATCTATTGTACATTATTTTATCATGTTCTTACTATACATGGCATTTGATAATTCTCAAGGACCAACTTTAACGCAGTGAATAATGGAGCATTATGTTGAAAGAGATTAAAATTATATTTGTTTATTACAATTCAAATTTTATTAGAGCAATATTGTTATGAATCTAATTTTATTTGTTCATGCATTAATCTCACCAGGTATTCTGTGTTTTCCAAATTTTTATATTTCTTGGCCCTTTAACAACAAAATCTAGAGTACTACCCTGCTCTTGTTTTATTTTTGATATAATTGTAACGTATAATTTCATAAAATAATGTACAAGAGTGAGACAAGACACATACAAGATTAGTTTAAAGAATAACTTTTATCTTTTTCAACTTAAACACTCCCGAATGTGGACTTTTGGTAGTGTTAATGTTGAAAGAGATGAAAATATGCATTCATACTTGTGTGTACTGTACATTATTTTATATTGTTGTTACTGTGCATGGAATTTAATGATTCTAGAGGACCAACTTTAACACAGTGACTAATGGAGCATTAAGTTGAAAGAGATGAAAATTATGTTTGATTATTACAGCTCAAATTTGATTACAGCAGTATTGTTCTGAATATGGTTTTATACGTTCATGCATTAAAGTTTACTACTTAAATTAAAAACTCCTCTAACCCTTAAAATTCAACATCAAGTAGTTTGAAGACATGTACATGGCATATTCCATGCTTGGTTTTTATGGTTTTTGTTATTTGGCTTTCCTGTTTATCCTTGTTTGGTTTTATTGAAAAGTATTGGTTTTTTTGAAAAGTATAGGAAGCTTACTTTATAATTTCTCTTTTCCTTTAATGACACATCTAATTATCATGTCCATGATCTAAGAATTAGAGCTATTTTTCCTTGTATGTCAGATATTACTTGTTTACCATATGGCACTTATGTAGGTTTTGAGTTGTAGTAACCAGAACACAAATAGGATATGGATGAGAATACGTATTCTAGTTTTTAGATTCCTTTTTGGATATGATACATCTGGATATGGCTTGGAGGTGTAGTTATTAGTCAGGCAGAAAGCTAGTGGTTGCATATGCACGTTATTCAATATATTGTCTCAGCATGCAGGCAAACTTTCAAGGGCTTTGTTCACTATGCATGGACATATGTTCCACAATATTCGAGGTATCTGATCTCTAGACTCCGTTGAATAAAGAAGTGAATTAAAGTTGAGGCTTGGATCGTTGAGAGTCCATTCTTTTAAGAATTTCACTATAATATTGTTTCATGTGGATGGTCACACAGCTAATATTGCAATCAAATATGTTTGTGGAGTTTAGATGTCTTGTTGAATGTATTTATTACTATTATGTTGTTCGATAAAAACTTTATTAATGCATTTTCTTATAATGTGATATTTAGTAGAGCAATTGGTTTTGTTATTTGCTCAACTGAGGACCGACCTTAGATTTCAAAAATCCTCCCAATCCCATTGAAGAGCGGAAGGTTGCAACTAAGTACTATAACTCAGAGGTAATATTCCTAGAGTCTTTAGACTGTATCACATTTATGACGATTTTCTTTTGCAAGTAATATAAAAACTGGAATTTTCAGCAATTGGGTTGTCTACTGATGTGTACTTTTTGTGATACAGATGGCACGCATTTTCCAGAGCTAAGTTAGGCTGATTTGACATGAGTTTCACATGCTCAAATTATCTTAAATATGGATAACATACATTATGTGCTAAATAAAGGAAAATATCAGCTCAGGATAAGGTCAAATATTTTAGAAGACATCAAATAAAACTCTCAAAATCATCTTGGGGAGGATTGGTGGGCTTTAAAGTGCACGTCTCAAAACTTGTCCATAGGTTGTAAAAAGTGCGAAAACATCAAACTACCACTTTGGAAAACCTCTGGCTTCAGTATGAGGACAATATTTGAATATTTGAACAAATAATAGGAAGAATTATCCAAGATGCTACAATTCCATAGATGCAATTTGCATGAGTTCATCATTTGGATGGCCCTTGCGTGCATTTTGAAAGATTGTGCCAAACTAATTTGCCACAACCAGATTTGAAGGAAAATTTTCCTTGATTTGCAACAACAACCACTTATTGGATTAGGAAATGAAGTATGATCATGTGGAAATGTTATATGGAATTCTAATCTATATGGATGATGAAAATATGGAACTAGAGGAAGAGGAAGGGATCGTTGCAGATGAGTCCTCAACGTTCTCAACAAAAAAGAAGACGATTGTGTGCTTTCCTGCAATAAATGCCCCAATACCTGAAAATGTAGATGAGCGAATCTAGAATAATTATTTTTTATCCCAGACAAGTCATATTCTGAACATACACCAATTTCATCATCTTCAGTGACAAGAGGGCACTGCTTTGATCAGACAAAAGCCTGGGACTATAATAGTTCACCAGATGAACAACCTCCAGGAAATGAGTGTATAGGAAATAATGCTTTTGGTTCTGATTACACATAACAAAGCATAAGTGGGAATCCAATTAGATACCCCTTCCCTCGTATCCCTAGTCTAACCATGTCTATATCTGACAATGGACGAAGAACTCCTCTCCAGGACAATTCTTAGAGAGGTATGCATGCTACAGCTACAAACTCAAGATATAGTGAGCATGGTTGGATCCCTTATGGACAATATTCTCCTCACACTTCATTACAGTATTCATCCCCAAGCCCTGGAAGTTATTCCCATCAAATTCAATTCCCAAGTAGTTCAGACTATATGCCTCCAGAAAGAAGGCAAGCATGGGCTGAGGCTTATGCTACACTTGTTAAGACATAGAGAAAAGAGAGGTCTGAAGGTAGCCATCAGTATAGAAAGTGATTTGAAGTTTTGGTGATGGTTGGTTGTAGGTTCCCTTTCATCTCTGTTGTATTTAAAAGGAAAAAAACTGTAATTTGAAATGCAACTTACACTTGTCTAAGCTTGTTTGCTTTTTCTAAATGAAACTCTATAAATAGTGACACACCATCCAATTTCATTGCTGCAGTACTGTTTATCTTCACCTTAAATTTTGATGAACCTGTCACCTTTTCTGATGAAGGTTAGATGCCATATTTTATAGGGGAAACTTGCTCATGCTTATGAGCAAACAACTACTTATCTAATTGCCCTTGGTTAAACTTCTCTAAGCTAGACTTCCCATGATCTTTCTTAAGGCCTCTACTATTTTTCTTTGATGGGGTCGCACAAGATTTATTCACCCTGATTCCCTTTGACTTGTATTCATATTTCTCATCCTCACCCTTTTGTGCAACATTAGCCTTGATAGGAGGTGTGATGATTGAATTGACTTGCCTTGAAGCTAAATTTGAAACATCTTACTTCTTTGGAGAAGGAAACACTCGTGTAGTCATGCTCTGTAGCTTTTCTTCTTCCCTTTTTGGATCAACCAATGATTTAGTAGACATTTTAGCATGTGCACTTCTCTCATCCTTATCTCCAATTTGTCATTTATCCATATGCTTAGAGGAAATTGAATCTTCAAACCATGGATCCATCTGCTTCTCCTCTACCCATTTAGCATGTTCTAAAGAAAACCTTATAAAGGATTGATATGAATATAGAAACCATAGGTTTCTTACTACCTCATGTTTTGGTTGCTTATTTTTGGATCAATGTGTCTACTTTGAAACATTCATCATTACCCTTAACTAACTTCTTGTCATTATCAAAGCATTTAGTATAGTATTTTTCATCTAGAGAAATCTTGTATGCATCATCATGTCCAGGCACACCAATTTCCATTGGCTCCACTAAAGTAGTTGCAGCCTCTGCAACACATGTAGACATAGATTCCTGATCCTAGTGACATTGTTTAGAGGCATGGAAACTTCATCACTCAGTAGGCTACTCCAGAAATGATATTTATCAGCCTTTGGTGGAAATCACCTTCAATTTCAAGACTGTTAGAACTTAAGATATTATTAGTTCTCAAATGGAATTCATTTAATACATAAGCATTATCCAATACCATATTTTCTCCATTATTATCATTGGCAGTTTCTATGCCTCCTTTATTCAATCCTTCTACAATTTTCTTGGTTTCATCTTCAACCTCATTCTTATCCTTTTCACCAAATGCAAATGTTCATCAAAGTTAAGTTTCCTTGCCTTGATCTGTATCCTTTTCTTTCCATGATCTACTCTAGATAATAAAGAACATTTTATTCTTCCATGCAAATATTTAACTTTATTTTATTATTTGATCTCTCTTGTAGAGTTGATAACCTTGAATTATGTTTCTTCAAGAACTTTATTTTCTTCTTCATAATGGAATTTTGATGTAAAGAAGTGTTTGGAGCTACCCTAACTTCATTGTCTTTAGTCACAAATGTATAAATCAAGTGATCTTTGTCATTAGGAACATAATTTTCATGAATATTTTCAAAATATTTTTCACCCTTTAAATTTTCTTCGCAATTTTAAACATGAATGCTCTCTTCAGTGTTTCCATGTTTAAAAGATTCAAAATTGCTGACAATGTTATCTGTCACTTTTTTTCTACGATCAAGGAACTCACTTTCAGGAACTAATCGAGAACCTATAATTTCTTTTTCCATGCTTTTCCTTTTCTGACCAAACTACTTTTCACTCATGGTCTGCTCTGAAATAATTCCTGTATCTGGTGATTGTATCCTAATTTATTCAAGATAAGAAGACAAATTCAAAATATTGTCTCTATAATTATGAATATTGCTTTCACTCTTTGATGACCTTTTAAAATCTCTCTTTTTTGTCTTCAACTCTGGCTCAGTTATTAAAGATACTACACCAGCAACATCAGACTTCAAATGGTTCTCAAAATGGCTTGTAGGAACTGAACCGACAATATCAGACATCAAATGGTCCTCAAAATGGCTTGTAGGATTCTTTATCTTTAGTATGGATCTCATAATGTCGGATGTATATGTTGATAATGAACTATTCTTTTTAATCCCAACCTGAACTAAATTGAGCATCTTCTTGTCTTTCTTATCAGACGATATCAGGGATGTACTAGGATTTTTCTTATTCTCACCTACCCCGTGTGTCTTTTTCCAGTTTTCCTGCATATGTACATCCCTCTTAATATCATGTTTCTTGGAAAAGGTCTCATAATGCATTTGATTAGATGTATCTTTTTGCATTTTCAAAATTTCCTCTGACTCATCAGTTGCTTCTTGGATTTTATTATTTTTTGTAAATTGTACTTTCTCTGCAGAATCCTTTAGACTCTTTAGAATGTATCCTATTTATGACGATTTTATTTTGGAAGTAATATAAAAACTGGACTTAATTAGTGACATTTCTCATTCAAAGTATTACGGGTCCTTAGTTAATAGTATAATAAGAAATAGTGTAATCTTATTTTTTGCTATCAATTCTGAAGGTTTTAATGTGGAATTCCTATTGTTATTGGTAGAAGCTTAACATAGTATATTGTCTTTAGACTGTCCTATTTGTGTTGATTGATGAATTATATATATTTTACAATTATCATGCATGCTTTTGATATAAAATAAACATCTTATATTTTTTTGAGTATGTTTATGTCCCAAAGATTTCAAGGACTTGTCTAATATATGTAAACTATGACATTTATTCAACTTGGACAAACCAAAATCCTTGCAAGTCCTTGTCCTCATATGACAAGGCTAGTAATTCTGGAAAATATAATTTAGAGACTCTGTATCTAATGTATTAAAGACTAATATGATCATCTTGGATTGCAGATTCATGCAGTTGCATTTTCTTTGCCACCATTTGTTAAGAAGGCACTGTAGTCTTTAGGGTTTAGGGTTTTAACCTTTAGGCCTATAGGGTTTTGGAAGTCTTTCCATTAAAAAACAAATTTTTGGGTGATTGGTGGGTCAATAAAGAACTTGAAGTTTTTGGATCTATTTCAAAATTTCAGGATCCACTTCATTTTTCACGAGATCTGTTTCATAGGATCAGGTTCCATTTCCTTCTCCAAGGGATCTACTTCCATGGTGGATTCTAGGTGGATCTTGATGGATTTGGATCAGAGCCATGGATCCTACACACAAGGGTGGCACATCTGGTATCACAGCTGGTGGTAGACCTGCAAATTTATTTCATTTTAATTTTGATCATGATATTAGAATGGAATTTTTGACATGTTGTTTCCTATCCACTTTATAAACATAGACATATCTCCCATTGTCTAATAGTCTTTGTTAATGGTTTTAAGGCTTCGGGTATTTTATTTCCCCTGGTATCTAATGCATGTTACATGAAACATACCCATTTTCCTTTGTTAGGAAAAAACTACAACCAAAACTCTATGTATTCCCCATCCATGTGCAATTTTCAACTACAGGCTTAATTGTTCAGCCTCCTTTATAAATTTTTTGGAGATTTTTCAATTTCATGTTGTGAAATTATCATAGTGGCCACATCACTCACTAAATGGCCTGGAAAAATTTTAGAATACAAGTTGAGAGTTTCTTATTTTATTGGGCATGGTTTTAGGGTTTTTTATTTACTGTGGAGCCAAGGGTTAGATATTGTCCTCAGTTAGTTAGTGTAGATCAAGTCCAGAAACATATAGTTGACCTTTTTGATGACTCGTGCTTATTTTCAAATACCATTGTTCATGACAAAACCTTCATATAACCTGTATTTCTATTGAGGTGGTAAGTAATGATAGTTTTAATCCAACTATGCTGGTAGGCAAGGATTTCCAATGATCAATGTCTTTACTGAGTCTAAGAGACCTGAGTATTAAGTAACATGCCCTGACTTTTTAGATCTTCACTTAAGACCTAGTATGCAATTTGGATCCAAAGCTTTTTTCCACTAAGTTTGTAGTTTAAGCAGGGTGTGGCTTGTGAGCTACTAAATCTTATTGATTGCAACATGTCTTTAGAATTTTCAAATAACACCAATATCATAGCAGGTGATTTTCTATGACTGTCTCCAAATAGCTGCCTCGTTCTCTTTTCTAACATGAAAACTTAGATGTTCCCACACTTAATCCCTAAACAATGTCTCTAACATAAAAGCATATGTTCCACCAAGAGTGATGAGGAGTGGGAATGTTAAGATAGACTTAGGCACACCCTAGCCTTGAGTTATATCAATGTATGTTGTGGTTTCCATACCATTCAACTTAGCTATATCCAATTTGTCGAAAAACAACGAATCTGATTCCGAAATTTCTAAGGTTAACGTAAAGACATCCTTGTTTGAACCACTTTTATCATTCCTCTCAACAAAACCATAATCTAATGCTAGATGGGAATTGCTTTTATTTATTCCATATTATATCAAGACCTGCAAAAGTGATAGGATCAGCTCGTAGACAATGGTTTGGTTCCTTCATACTTCTTAATATAAAGATGTGATTTGTTGAAGCCTAAATAAGTAAAACAACATACATGCTCCCCATTACTGAATGCAGTAGGTTCTCCCATAGTTAATGCTTATTTTCTATTAAAGAGTCATGTTACCTTTCTTTCCCAACTAGGCCCCTCTACATTTATACTAAATCCATGGTTCACCTAATTAAAGTAGCACCAAAAAATATTGTTGGTGTCTTCTGGATTTGTAGCACATTGTGCATCAATAAGCATCATAGAATAAATGTAAACTTGGTATTAAACAGACCTAAGATCTTACAAAATCTACAAAAGGGACCATATAAAGGTAAAATCCTCCTTTGTGATGTCAGAGTAAAAACGATGCCTATTTGGATCTATGATTTCTTCTCGTACCTTTAGAAATTCACTTTGTACATAGTCCTTGTACCCTAAGGTACTACTCAGAAACTGAGTTCATGTTTCCAATGTAGGAATAGTGAGTAGGTAATTATTGCAGATAGAGACCACCTCTGCTCGATTGTTAATTCACGAGTCTAGTTGTTGTCATCCCTTCAATTATGAGATAGAAATATATCCATACCAAAGAGCAAAAGAAATCTCTAGAAACTGAATTTTTTTCTTGGGTAGTGGAATACCTTTAATTTAGTTTTAAATGTAGATAATTAATGTTCAAATATTTCAAAAATCATTTGTAAATTCTACCAATTGGGTAAGCTATATCTGATATCATGGACAAGTGAATCCAATTGGTATACTAACTAGGGGTTCTCAGAACAAAAAAATGTTTTTATAGATAGGTTATGAGAAACATTTAGTTGATCATTAGAGTCTAGTCAGAATCTATTTAAAATAATTAGAAAAGTACTTCCATTTATAGTTTTTGAGAAATAGACTTTTTGTGGATGTATTAAGCTCAGATATTTGGGCAAGGTTTTTGTCAAGGTCTCAATTATGAGGTTTTTCTGTGAATTATTACAATATTTCTATATATGCAAAGGAATATTAGTACATGATGTAATTGGCCCTAAATTCTAAAATATGAAAGGATTTCTATCAACAATAGTGAAGCTATTCATGCTGCTCACAACAATTTTTCTAGACCATATCCTTTTGTCTTTGATGAACAGAAAGTGGTTGATAAAGAGGATGTTGTATGCCATTTCATAAGTTATTTACTAGTTGATGGCACTCTATATGAGTTAGAAGCGTTGAAAGGAAGGCCCATTAGTCTTGGACAATATAATGGAGTTTGACATAGTTTGGAATGGTTAAAGAAAACATGGGCATGTCATCCTATCTAATCCTCATACAACAATCAAAATGAGTCCTAGGCACATTTCTTGATGACCTTGACATATGTTGATCCTCCTAACAACCTAATTAATTGATCTGGGATATTTAGGGCTAGTTCTGGTATTTGTTAGCCTCAAGAAACAATAGAAAAGATATGTCCCGTCCTTCAAAAAACCATAAATCAACCAAATCCAAGTTTTAGTGTGTTATAGGTACAATTTTGACTAGATGGTAAAGTGGATAAAACTCATACTGGGGCACTTCTGAGAATGAGTATCAGTAGTAAAAAATCGATATTTGAGAAATAAATCCATGTTGTTGGGCACATACTAGGCCCTAAAAGAAATTCTCAGCCCTATTGACCCCCTAATCAACAATGATATAATTTTGGGCTAAATTTGAGGACAAACCTATGCATCAAAAGGAAATTTTAGGAAATCTAAGTGCTTCTATGGACTATATCAATAGCAAGAACCATTTATTCTTGAATTTGTAAAACCCGTTAACCTCAGATCAAGCATATTCATTTCACCATGCCCTTGATGCATTGTCTTGTGTGTGATGGGCTATGAGATTCTTCCATCTGCAGTTCTAGTATCTAACCTGTTTTATATTTTACATTGGTATTTCCACCTATAGTATCAGTAAATCATTCTCTATAATATATTTTGATTTTGATCACATCAAATGACTTTGAGAAAATTGCAGTTTATGGTTCTAACTTATAAACTTATATTTTGTGTATTGAATATTTTAATTTTTATGTTTGATCATCATTTGACACTTATATTGATATAGGTACTAGCTGTATCCATATGACTGAAAGAGATGTCATCAAAGGAGTGTTCTACACCCAACACCATCTTCATTATTGGGGCTCTCAGAAAATTTTCAATTATGCTTCTGCTATTGGCCCAATTCATCAAAAGCATGGAATATCCAAATACTTTCATATGATTGTGTTTTGTTTCTTTTGATGTATTCATCAAATCTAGAGGGTATAAACTTAGCTCTGTTGTTGGTTCACATGTCCTGCCCTTGATTTTTGCATGTCTTATGTCGGATAATTGTAGCAACATGTCCTACATGTCGCGTTTCCGAGAATCACGTGACTTGGATTAAAGATGATCAATTGAACTTTTTTTCACAATCCACTAATTGTATAACTTGATAATTTAATTTCATATATGATAACATCTCTATACCTCAGTATTCTCAGGAAATGTTCTTGTTCATGATGAAATTTGTTTTGGTCTGATAATGTAAAATTTCATGTGAAAAGTATGAAACTTACAAGTTACAAGTAGATAGAATCAGTTTTGAAGATGGGAGGTGTTTGTGCTAGAAATTGTTCCTAGACTACTACAGGAACAAGCTAGAACAATCTTAAAAATAAAAAGCAAAATAAAATTGGTATTTTCATGATTTTGGTTTGAAAGTTTATCAACAAGAAGGTAAATCATCAACAAGCCAACACAAGTACAGAATCATGAACTAATATGAAGGACTGGGAAACAAACACATAAATATAAATATAAAACATGAAGATTATAAACATATCACTGATGTCATCCACAACATATAAGCATTTGCATGAATAAACACATTAATAAAGAAATGAAGTTATACATTCAGTGGTCAAATAGACCATACAAAACCAAAAAGGAAGATAAAATGGCTTATAAGTATTTATATATCAATTTCAGTCTTCAAACTTACATGAGAGTCATGAATCTTAGCTTGACATACATCCATATCTAAAGCCCCTTGTTAACAAAATTTGAACCCTCCTTCCATTTTCTTTCCTACTTTTATTCTTTTCCAACTAAAGCAGTTACATAACTATCATAACTAACTTCTAGTTTTGAATTCGAAATATTTACAAAAGTAATTGTATGTTAAAGTTAACAAAACAATTAACTATAACAAACTAAAATATTTGACAAATGGCCACTAAAAAGCATTCATAAATTCTTGGCTGCTTCTTCCAACATAGCAATCCCCTCCAAAGCATGAGACTGCTTCTTACTTCGCTCCTGGTTTGTCTCTAAACTTCTAACTCTCTTTGATAACACTGCATTCTGCTCACTTAGATTTTCAACTTTCTGAGTTAAGTCTTCAGCCTGACTTTGGATCTACCTTTTTCTCTTCAGCGCCTCTTTGGACACAACTATCAGCTCTTAATAATGTGTATTAATGTCATCTAAATCTTATCTTAGTTTTATATTTTTCATAACCAGTCTATCATTCGTTTCATTTTTTTAAAAATATGAGATTTATGTTGCCGCAAAGTTTTCTTAAGATTCTCAATTTCTGAGTGTGTTATGTATAGATTTTGTTCTTAGTCTATGAGTGATATTTTCTTCTTATTCTTGTTAGGATTATTAATCCTCCCTTTTCCAATTTGGTCATAAGTCTAAATCGGGAGTCATGTCTAAATCAGGATTCCAACCATTCTATTTTAGTCACTAGAACCATTAGGTCGACTTGGCCTAATTAGGGCACATGTTCCAGTTACTAAAGTGTGGGGAACACTAATTGAGGCCTATTGCCACTAATTTCACTTGCATGCATCAATTTGGGAGCCTCCTAGATCAATTCCTACAATTTAGGAGCCACTAGGAGTGCCGACACCAACCTTCAACAGTTGAGTTCAGTTAGTGACTAGTCAAGCTGACTTAGAAGTCAGCTACATTCAGTTCTAGTCCTCTACATTCAATTAGTGGTAGGTTTGCATGGTTGCATGCAGGAGAGGCGCATTTCTCACCTACCACATTTAGTTAGCCTCAGTCAACACTGAAGTAGACACTTGAGTTGTGTTTTAGAACTCCGTTGAACTCCAGTAATGGTTTAGACAAGATCAGTTAACTATTGAGTCCTCAGACAATGATTTAGACAAGGTCTTAGTTACCTACAGTCAAGTAGAGTCTAATCAATTCGAATTTCCTCATGTGGATTCGAATTTTATGTGGATATTTAAGCCATTGTACTTCATTGTAATCATTATCTAATTACTTTTTTGATTAATGAAAGCATTCACAGTTGCAAGCCATTTTTGCACCGTTTCATTCTTCAATTGCTGAGTAAATTGTGTGATATATCTTGTGAGTTGTGTGTTTGTCCAAATATCTATGTGATCAATTTAGTAAGACTATGAGTGTTATTTTTCTTTAAAAAAAGATTGTTTTCTTAGTACTTTACATTTTGACTTAATTTGAGGTTTCCTTTTTTTTGTTATAAGTATATTTTTGTTTGATTTTATGCTTGTAATGGTTCTGATTTATTTCATTTTATTGGTTTTAAAGTAAATTATTTTGGGCTTATTAGTTAATATATATATTTAAAGTCAGAAAATATTATAATAAATTTGTTCCAAGTTTTAGCTTTATGACCTAACTTTCATTTTTAATTCATTGTTTTTAAAAATATGCATGCATGGTTGAAAGATAGTGAACTAAGGCGCTACACGAATCTTGAATCATTGAAAATTGTGGCAGATAATTGTGGCTCTTTGCAATCAAGAATAGTGGAAGCCTTTAGACACCTGTGGGGACATAATGATGCATGTTCAGAACCCAATGATGATCATGACAAGAAGGTGCAAATATTATTGAGAGGTTCGTGGTTTTACCTGTCACGATTTCATTTGGTATAAAAATCATTGAAAGAAGTAGTGGATAATTGTGGCTGCCGCAAAGGGAAATTACTGAAAGACTTTCAGACATCTATTGAAGACATAATAACACATATTCATGACCATGTCCATCATCATGACAGGTGTATGAGCAAGTATAGAAATCATTGAGAGAATCATGGTGTGAAATGACATGACTTCGATTCTATAGGGATTATTGGAAAATCGTGAACTTTCTTGTCACGGTTTTTGTTTGGTTTCTAATTCTATTGTTGCAGAGAAGGAGTTTGAATTCTTTTGAAGTTGCTTAAAGAAATACACAGGCTAGGTTTACAGTGCAGAAATGAAGAAAGGTGGAAAGACCAATAGGTTTGAACCCACTGACAAAATTTGGGAAAACAACTTTCCTGACGTTGCAACACTTTTTCAGAGGGATGGATGGTTTAATTTCTTTGAAAGAATCACTGGTTTTAACCCCGAAGTGTCATTTCATTTTGCTCAGGGTTTGGTGAAGGATACAGTCACATTTGACACTTTGAAGTTTGAACTGAAAGAGGATTTGATAGCATAAGCTATAGGTATAGTCAGATATGGAGAACTGTGGTTTAAGAAGATACATTTCACCTTTAACCCAAAATATTTCCTGTTACCTGAAATCAAAGCCCTAGATTGGGGAAAAGGTGTTCAATTGGACAAATTCAATCCTGAATGGAGGGAAGTGATTGGCATTTTGCAGAGTTACATTACATGTGAAGGGAGATTTGCTTTAGTTTTCAAATACCATGTCATATTCTTGCAACATCTAAATCAACATTCCAATATGAACTTACCTTTTTTCATCTTGAAAAGCATTCAAAATATGTCTAACAAGATAAAAGGGCATGTAGATCATTCTCACCAATCTATTTTCCATCATGGATTAATAAAACTCATTATTTACACAGTCTTCTAGAAGGAAAGCAGAACTTGGGATCATTTTTTGTTTTGGTCAGGTTTCCATAATAAGCAAGAAGACCAAGCTAGGAAAAGCCTGATGAGAAAGCAGTTTAGTTTTGTAAAAGATTTAAGAAAGAGCTAGTTGATGATCTGGTGCAGGATAATGTGCAAGATAATTGTACAAGTCAGAGAGTTGAAGATGCAGGAAAGGAATTAGATGGTAATTTAAAGCAGGATTTGAAGAATGATGAAGAGGAGTACATAGTTGTTTCAAATCATGAAGACAAATTGGGTTTAATAGAGCAAAAATAGAGTTTCATATCAGTATGAGAAAGCATAACAAGGGTTCCTATTGTAGCTGGAATAAGGAATGATACTTTACAAGTCTCAAATGTAAAGTTTCAAAGGAAAGATCATGTACAGGTGGAAGATGTAAATTGGAGGCCAAAAACTAGAGTTAAGAACAAACTTAGACTGAATATGAAAAAGATTCTAAACCCTAAATTAAGGAAGAAAAAAATTACTGTGACTGAGGATTCTACATCTGAAGAAGATATGGAAGAGGAAGAAGACTTAAATTCTCGACAATTTTATATTGAGAAAGAGCATGTTCAATGTTATTAGATTCATTCCCAAGAAGTGATACGTTTTTAGAAGAGCCCATCACCGACAGCATTGAACAAGGTATGTCTTCAGAAGTTCCTGTTGTCCAAGAAAAATTCAAAGATGGAGAAGAAGATGACCTCATTTTTAAGAAGATATATATCCCATGGTTGTCAGATAAAAATTCTACATTGCAAGGGGGAATGGACATAGATTCAGAAACTGAAAACCTTAAGAACACTGTGAAGCAATACAAATATCATGTTGGTTTTCTTATTGAGACTAATGATGGATAAGTAATGACTAATAGAAGACTAAGAGAAGACCTTGACGATATCAATACCCACTATCAGGGGCTAATTGTTGTCTCCAAAGAGGCCTTGAGAATAAGAAGGAAGATGCAGAGCTAGGTCAAAGAGTTGAACCAGAAAGTTCAAAGGTTGAACTAGCAAAATGAGGTCTTATTAAAGAAGATAAAAAGTTTAGAGATGTAGCAAAAAAGAAGGAGAAATCAGTCACATGATTTAGAAGGAATTTCTATGTTGGTTGAGGCTTCCAAGAATCTATGAATGCTTTCAGTGTTAGGTGTCAATTAGTTAGTGTGTTATGATTAATAATTTTTTTATCTTTTGAAAATACAGCTACTTTTGTAACTAGCTCGAATTCTGACCTAAAAATAGTTAAAGACAGTCATGTAACCATTTTTTATAGAAAAAGATAAAAGTAAGAAATGAGATAGAGGGAGGGTTCGAATTTTTATCAAGGAGAGGCTATATAGCTGATTTATTAAAATCTAATATTGTTTACTCTTATGTAAGTTTTGAAGACTGATACTGAATATACATACTTATAAGCCCTTATTATCTTTATTGTTGGTTTCATCTCTAATCTGTTTTGATCACTTAACATGTAATTTCATTTCTTGTCTAATGTGTTTATTCATGCAAGTGCTTATGTGTTATGGGTGAAATTTTTTCCATGTTTATATTGTTTTCGGTTTATGTCTCATGTGTTTACAGCTCAATCATTCAAATCATTCCATAATTTAGTATTTGTATTAGCTCGTTGATATTTTGACCTTCTTGTTGATAAACTTTCTGACCAAAACCATAAAAATCAATTTTATTTTATTTTATTTCTGAGATTGTGTTAGCTTGTTCTTGTGGTAGTCTAGGAACAATTTCTAGCACAAACATCTTTGGCGTCATTGCCAGAGATGAAACTGAAGAATATATTCCTTGGTTTCTATCATTTTCTAGATTTTGAGAGGTGAACGAAATCAGTACAAATTTTAGACTACTTTTTTCACCAAGCAGTGTCCACAGTGACTACCAGAAGGATTCGAACCAGAAGAAATACTACTTCACCTTTGCATCAAGGTGTCTCTAATCCAGAATAGTTTTTGAAGGAAGCTAGAAAGATTAGCAATCAAAATCTTCTCCTTCTCTGTGTAATCCTGAACCATTTGATTTGGTATTACCTTTTGCACATCTAGAGGAGAAAAAACAAAGCATGTTATGGTCAATCCCTTCTATACCAATTGATGGCGTTCAAATATTTACTAATCCACAGTCGTATAAAAAAGAAAAAAAATGAGTCTCTTGAAAAAATTCCCTTGTTTCAGTTTAAATCCAGTAAAATCCCTTTTCGACCCAGTTCAAGTAAAGTAAATAACCCTTTTCCTTTATCAAACCCTAGTAGCTCCAAAATGGCAGCTCAACAACCTCTAGACATGATGGATATAATGGTGGCTGCTAGATATGCTCCCTTAGTCCTTCCTCATCCATTAAATTCCCTCCCTAGAGGAGATTATCAAAAATACTTACCTAGGTTTAATGGTCAGGGTGAAACAACTACTAAAGAGCATTGGGATGCATTCCTTAGTTATGCAGACAATCAAAATATCGAAGCAAAGGATGTTTGGATGAGGATGTTTGTGCAGAGTTTGGATGGGGAGGTAAGGAAATGGTTCAGAGAGCTACCACCTAATTCAATCACTCTCATAGAGGAGCTACAAGATGTATTCATGAGGTAGTGGGGAGACACACTGAGATCACACCTATTACATCACAGAATTTGGAGCATTAAGAAGAAAAAAGGATGAAACTATAGCATACTTTTCCAAGCGCTTTAACAAGATGTATGGTAGGATCCCCACTGAAATCAAATCTTCTGAAACTTCAGCTAAGTTGACTTATGCAAATTCCTTTGATCATGAATTTTCTTTGCATTTAAGAGAAATAAGACCAGTCACATTATTAAACATGCAAGAAGATGCATTAAAGGTAGAATACAATATTTTAGCTTCAAATAGACTTAAAGTGAATTCAGATCATCAAACATATGACAGAAAAGGTAAAAAGGAGGTAATGTCACCAGCTTCTGCTTCAGAAGCAGCAGATAACAAAATAGATGAAATGGATAAGTTGGTTAAAATTTTAATAGCAAATCTAATTAAGTTGGAGTTAGAAAAGAATTCAAATAGGTCTGCACAAGAAGGGGAAAGAAACCCTAACAATCCTAATCATTTTAGGCACCAGTTTGTAACTAGATTCATTCCTAGAGAATGAAGGAATAATGATATTCAAAGGGAAAGGAGAGAAAATGAAGACCAAAGAGTTCCTCCTCCACTCCAAAACAATGTTACAGATGAAGTTGAATAGGGTGTAGATGTGCATGATGAAGAATTAGATCAGAATATAAATTATTTTGGAGAGCTATCATCTGAGGGTTTTCTGAGTGAAAATGATTATATAAATTCTGAATTTTTTGATGAGAGTATTTATCAAACAGAAAGTGATTTGGGTCTAGAATTTTCAGCTAAAGTAGGTCAATCTGAACCTAAAAGGTCTATCCATTTGAGGTCTGGTCCAAAACAAGTTTCTCAGCTTCCAAAAAAGAAAACAACTCCTCTTCGTAAACAGTCATCCAATCAAGCACAGGAAAAGAGACAAAATCAGGGTGATCCAAATAAGGTTGCTAAAATTGAAGAAGTGAATAAAAATATGCATAATTTTAATTTTGAAAATGAGTTATGTAAGATTAAAATTCCATACCTTTTACAAAGTTGATGAAGAATCCTTGCTATAGAAATCCAGTTTTAAAGATGATGGGTTCAACTGCCAGCCAAATACCTTCAAATACTGTTAATCTACAAGAAGAACATCCTAAAAATTTTATTGGTTCTACCCTAGCTGATAAAACTGAAAATGATTCAAATTCATCTCCACCTTTTCATATAACATTCATTGTTCATGATCAAATGATTCATAATTGTTTACTGGATTCTGGTGCTTCTTACAATTTGATGCCAAAAGAAGCAATGGAGGCTTTGGGTTTGAGTATCACAAAACCATATCATGACTTATATGCATTTGATTCCAGAGTCGTTAAATGTTTGGGAGTAATCAAGGATATGGTGGTTAAATTAACTCAATTACCCATGAAAAGTGTCATCATGGATGTGGTGGTGGCTTATATTACTCCTAAGTTCGGAATGTTACTTTCAAGGTCTTGGGCTAAGAATTTAGGTGGTACATTACAAATGGACTTTTCATATGCAACTATTCATGTTTTTGGGGGAGAAATTAGGATATTATATAGAGAATTATAGCAATATGCTTACATTGTCACTAATGATAAGAACCCAACAAATCGCCCTCTTTATGCTGTAGAAAAGGATTTGGGCTCTTGTATGTTACATTTCAGTGATGACAATACAAGTGGTATGTTACAGATAGAAAAGGAGAAACCAATCAAGTGAACTGTTGAACAAAAAGATTAATTGTGGAAAATGTATTTTGATGGCTCATCATCTAAGGAGGGAGCAGGAGCATGTATAGTTTTGATTTCTTCTCGGGAAGAACTGATTAGTTTGATGTATAAGTTGGATTTTGTGACTACAAACAATACAGCAGAGTATGAGGCATTGGTATTGGGCTTAAAGGATACAAAAGACATGGGCATTCAGCAAATTTATGTTTATGGTGACTCTGAATTGGTTGTCCAGCAAGTGAGAGACAAATATCAAGTAAAACAGGATTTGTTGAACGTGTATCGAAATGAGGTCTGGGATATGATTGATAATTAATTTATAGAATTTAACATTTCTTTTATTCCCAAGGATCATAATCAGACAGTTGACTCACTTTCTTTGGAAGCCACACATTTCAGAATTCCAAAACAAACTCAGTTGAAGTATCCAATTCAAGTCAGATATAGACCTTCAGTACCAGACAATAGCAGACAGTGGAAAGTTTTTGGAGATGACTTGGAGATAAAGAGATTTTTAGAATTGACTGGTGAGTTTTCTAATTCATTAATTGATCAGGAACAAGATGATGAGTTTGGAGGTGATGATGAATATTCAGAAAATGAAATTGCTGGACATAAGATTATTGAGCTAAAAAGCAATTTTATTCCCAAAGGTTTGGTTCCCCTTGAAAGGATTTTTTCAAAAGATGATACTCCATTGAAACCAACTATGCAATCTTCAGAAGAGAATGTGGTAGATTGTAATATTGGCACAAAATAGCAGCCTAGGATGGTGAAAATTTTGAAATCTCTCGCAGCTGAGCAAAGTGACAGGTACATTAAATTATTGAAGGAGTATGTTGATGTCTTTGCTTGGTCCTATGAGGATTTAAAAACTTATAATACCAATATTATTCAACATAAGGTTCCTTTAAATCCCAATGTGAAACCCTTTAGATAGAATTTAAGAAGAATTAATCCAACTTTATTTCCAGTAATAGAGAAGGAGGTAAAAAAAAGTATTGGATGCAAAAATCATTGTTCCACTTAGATACTCATCTTGGGTGGCTAACCTAGTTCCGGTAAGGAAAAAGAATAAAGAGATAAGATTGTGTGCGGATTTTCCTAATTTAAACAGAGCTTCAATGAAAGATAATTATCCATTGTCCAATATTGATCATGTTTTACAGAGGGTAGTGGGTGCTCAGAGAATGTCAATGGTGGATGGATTCTCAGGTTACAATCAGATTGCTATGCACCCAAATGGCAAGGAGAAAACAACTTTTACTACCCCTTGGGGGACATTTAGAAACGAAAAAATTCCATTCGGATTGATGAATGTTGGTGCAACCTTTCAAATAGCTATGGATATATCCTTTGTTGGGGAAAAAGAAAAATTTGTAGTAATTTATTTAGATGACATTACTGTGTTTTCTCAATCTGACAAAGAACACTTGAAACATCTCAAGCAAACCTTTTTGAAGTGTAGAAAATTTGGACTATATTTAAACCCTAAAAAATATCATTTTTCTATTCAAGAAGGTAAGCTTTTGAGACATTTGGTATCAGCAAATGGAATAAGAATAGATCCTGAAAGGGTTAAAGCTATTTTGAAAATCAGTCTCCCAAGAAGTAAAAAGGATGTTCAATCTTTAATTGGAAAAATAAATTTTATGAGATGGTTTATACCAAAATTTGTTGAAACAGTAAAGCAGATCATAGTTATGTTAAAGAAAGGTCAAGAGATGAAGTGGACAGCAAAAGAAAGAGCTTCATTTGATAAGATTAAGCAGGCTCTTACAGAGGCACCAGTGTTGGTAAGCCCATACTTCTCAAAATGTTTTCTGACGTTTTATTTTGCATCTCAGGATACCGTAGCTGCAATTTTATTACAAAAGAATATAGATGGATTGGAGAAGCCTATTTCTTTGTTTAGTAAGACTCTCAGATATTCAGAATTGAAATATAGTGTAATGGAGAAGAAAGCATATTCATTGGTAAAGGCATTGAAATTTTTTAGAATTTATATTCTACATTCAAAGATTATTTCCTATGTACCCAATGCAATTGTTAAAGATATTTTAACCCAACCTGGCAGTGAAGGAAAGAGGGGTAAATGGATTGAGAAAATTATGGAGTATGATGTAGAGATCAGACCTACTAAGCTGATAAAAGGACAAGGTTTGGAAAAAATATTAGCTGATTCAAATTGTGAGGCTCTTGGACATAATTTGATGGAAGAACAATCAACACATGAAGGATTACAAAAAGGTCAAGATAAGGAATAGATTATGGACAGGTATGCAGAATCAAAATGGTATGCTGATATAGTTCATTTATTATTGCATTTACAGTGTCATGTGCATTTAGATAAATGGCTACTAGATCACTGAAATTGAAGGCTAGTTAATATTGTTTAATAAATCAACAGTTACATTGGAAGGATGCAGGAGGAATATTGCTTAGATGTTTGGAGAAGCTTGAAATTGAAGAAATGGTTTTAGAATTACATGAGGGTGCCTGTGGAGGTCATAAATACTAGAAAGCCACTGCTTATAAAATTTAAGAGTTGGATATTATTGGCCTTCATTATTTTTTGATGTTTATCAACAGGTGAGAGCTTGTATTCAATGTCAAAAGTTTGTCGATAAACAAAAACTTGAATATTTACCCCTGAATCCTATTGTTATTAATGCTCCTTTTCAGCAGTGGATTTTGGACTTCATAGGTGAAATAAATCTTGCTTCTTCTGGAAAACATAAATGGATACTTACAACCACTGACCTTTTCACAAAAATGGGTGAGGCCATTCCTACAAGGAATGCAACTGATAAGGTGATAATCAATTTTATTCAAGAAAATATTCTGAATAGATTTGGGTGCCCTAAGAGATTGCTGACTGATATTGCTAAGGCCCTCAAGTCTAAATCCATGGTTTCATTTTGTGAACAAAATGGAATTGTTTTGAAACATTCCACATCCTATTACCCTCAAGGAAACGGATTGGCAAAATCGACTAATAAGAACATCATTCAAAGCATTAGGAAATTTTTAAGCTAGAACAAGAGATCATGGGATACAATGTTAAAATATGCAATCTGGGCTAACAGAATAACTACCAAGAAAGCAATTAGTTCTTCTCCTTTTCAGTTAGTATATGGCACTGTTGTTGTTTTTCCAATCTAGTTAGGTATCCCAGTAATGAATTTTTTTCAAGATAGCCATGAAGAACCTAATGATATTCAAAGAAGAATATTTTCATTGATTGAAATGCAGTAGGAACGAGAGGCTTTGGCTGAAAAAGCTCAAGATTACATCAGAAAGATTAAAGAAAAATTTGACAGAGAGGTAGAAGAAAACACTTTTTCTTGTGCAGACATGGTACTTAGGTGTGATGCTAGAAAAGAGATAAAGGGTAAGCATGGTAAGTTTGACAATTTGTTGTTTGGTCCTTTCATAATTTTAGAAATTTTAGAGAACAATACCTTCATACTGCAGACTATGGAGGGCAAATAATTGTCCAATCCAGTGAACGGACGATTCCTCAAGCACTTTTACAGTTATTGAAGGTAAGAGTTTTGTCATTCATTGTATATACCGGTGTGAAATAAGTTAAATAAAGACTCCATAACCCAATAGAAATTTTGCAGAATAACAAACTGGTTTAGTTGAGATGACAGAAGGCACTGATCTACAAGTTCTTGAAACTTCACAGGGAGGTTTTCATCCCGCAGTAGGAGCTAGATGTTATGTCTAGATTTTGTTCTTAATCTATGAGTGTTATTTTTCTTTAAAAAATGATTTTTTTGTTATTACTTTACATCTTGACTTAATTTGAGGTTTCATTTTTTTTTAGCTATAAGTATATTTTTGTTTGATTTTATGCTTGAAATAGTTCTGATTTATTTCATTTTATTGGTTTTAAAGTTTTCTTTTGGGATTATTAGTTAATATATATCTTCAAATTTAGAAAAGATTATAATAAATTTGTTTTAAGTTTTAGCTTTATGACCTAACTTTCATTTTTAAGTCATTGTTTAAAAAAATATGCATGAGGGAGATTCCTGTAGCGCAAGGTTGAAAGAAAGTGAACTAAGGCGCTACAAGAATCTCGAATCATTGAAAATTGTGGAAGATAATCGTGGCTCTTTGCAATCGATGATAGTGGAACCCTTTAGACACCTGTGAGGACATAATGATGCATGTTTATAACCCAATGATGATCATGACAAGAAGGTGCAGATATTATTGAGAGGATCGTGGTTTTACATGTCATGATTTCATTTGGTAAAAAAATCATTGAAATAAGTAGTGGATAATCGTGGTTGCTGCAGAGGAAATTACTTAAAGACTTTCAGACATCTATTGAAGACATAATAACACATATTCATGACCCCAGTCCATCATCATGACAGGTGTATGAGCAGGTATAGAAATCATTGAGAGAATCGTTGTCTGCATTGACACGGTTTCGATTTTATAGGGATTATTGGAAAATCGTGAACTTACTTGTCACAATTTTTGTTTGGTTGCTAATTCTATTGTTGTAGAGAAGGAGTTTGAATAGTTTTGAAGTTGCTTAAAGAAATACACAGGCTAGGGTTACAACAAAAAAATTAAGAAAGGTGGAAATACCAATAGGTTTGAACCCACTGATACAATTTGGGAAAATGAATTTTCTGACTGTGCAACACTTTTTCAGAGGGCTAGAAGGTTTAATGTCTTTGAAAGAATCACAGGCTTTAACCCCAAAGTGTCATATCGTTTTGCTTGGGGTTTGGTTAAGGATACAGTCACATTTTACACTTTGAAGTTTGAACTGATAGAAGAGTTGATAGTAGAAGCTACATGTATAGTCAGAGATGGAGAGCTATGGTTTAAGAAGATACCTTTCACCTTTAACCCAAAATATTTCCTGTTACCTGAAATTGAATCCCTAGATTGGGGAAAAGGTGTTTAGTTGGACAAATTCAAGCTTGAGTGGAGGGAAGTGATTGGCATTTTGCAGAGTTACATTACATGTGAAGACGGATTTGCTTTAGTTTTCAAATACCATGTCAGATTCTTGCAACATCTAAATCAATAGTCCAAGATGAACTTATATTTTTTCTTCTTGAAAAGCATTCAAAATATGTCTAACAGGATAAAAGGGCATGTAGATCATTCTCACCAGTCTATTTTCAATCATGGATTAATAAAACTAATTATATGCACAGTCTTGCAGAAGGAAAGTAGAACTTGGGATAACATTTTTTTTTTTGGTCAAGTTTCCATAATAAGCAAGAAGACCAAGCTAGGAAAAGCCTAATGAGCAAGAAATTTAGTTTTGTAAAAATATTTAAGAAAGAGCTAGTTGATGAACTGGTGCAAGATAATGTGCAAGAGAATTGTTCAAGTCAGAGAGTTGAAGATTCAGGAGAAGCATTAGATGGTAATTTAGAGCAGGATTTGAAGAATGATGAAGAGGAGTACAAAGTTGTTTCAAATCATGAAGAGAAATTGGGTTTAATAGAGAAAAAACAGATTTTCATATCAGTACAAGAAAGAAAAACAAGGGTTCCCGTTGCAGTTGAAATAAGGAATGATACTTTACAAGTCTCAAATGTAAAGTTTCAAAGGAAATCTCATGTACAGGTGAAAGAAATAAATTGGAGGCTGAAAACTAGAGTTAAGAACAAACTTAGACTGAATATGAAAAATATTCTAAACCCTAAATTAAGGAAGGAAAAAATTATTGTGATTGAGGATTCTACATCTGAAGAAGATATGGAAGAGGAAGAAGACTTAAATTCTTAGAAACTTTATATTGAGAAAGAGCATTCAGTGTTATTAGAATCATTCCCAGGAAGTGATAAGGTTTCATAAGATCCCATCACCTGTAACATTGAACGAGGTATGTCTTCAGAAGTTCCTGTTGTACAAGAAACAGTCAAAGATGGAGAAGATGATGACCTCATTTTTAAGAAGATAGATGTCCCATGGTTTTCAAATAAAATTTCTACATTACGAGGGGGGATGGACATAGATTCAGAAACTAAAAACCTTAAGAAAACTGTGAAGCAATACAAATATTAGATTGGTTTTCTTAGTGATACTAATGATGGATTAGTAATGACTAATAGAAGACTAAGAGAAGACCCTTATGATATCAATACCCACTATCAAGAGTTGATTGTTGTCTCCAAAGAGGCCTTGAAAAGAAAAAGGCATATGTAAATCCAGGTCGAAGAGTTGAACCATAAAGTTCAAAGTCTGAACCAACAGAATAAGGTCTTATTAAAGAAGATAAAAAGTTTAGAGCCAAAGCAAAAAAGAAGGAGAAAGCAGTCACATGCTTTAGAAGGAATTGCTATGTCGGATGAGGCTGCCAAGAATCTATGAATGCTTTCATTGGTCATGTGTCAATTAGTTAGTGTGTTATGATTAATAATTTTTTTATCTTTTGAAAATACAACTACTTTTGTAACTAGCTCGAATTCTGACCTAAAAATAGTTAAAAATAGTTATGTACCCATTTTAGATAGAAAAAGATAAAAGTAAGAAATGAGATAGAGGGAGGGTTCGAATTTTGCTCAATGAGAAGTTGTATAGATGACGTATTGCAAGCTAATATTGTTTACTCTTATGTAAGTTTTGAAGAATGATACTGAATATACATACTTATAATCCCTTATTATCTTTATTGATGGTTTCATCTCTGATCTATTTTGATCACTTAACATTTAATTTCATTTCTTGTCTAATGTGTTTATTCATGCAAGTGCTTATGTGTTATGGGTGAATTTTTTTCCATGTTTATATTGTTTTTGGTTTATATCTCATGTGTTTACAGCTCAGTCATTCAAATCATTCCATAATTTAGTACTTGTATTGGCTCGTTGATATTTTGACCTTCTTGTTGATAAACTTTCTAACCAAAACCATAAAAATTATTTTTATTTTATTTTATTTCTGAGATTGTGTTAGATTGTTCTTGTGGTAGTCTAGGAACAATTTCTAGCACAAACAGAGTCCATATGCATTTCTCCATGTAAATTAGAATCTTGATTTGACATCCATGGGATTCCAAGTTTCTTAAAAACCAGGTCATTTTCTTTCCTATCTTTAACTGTTTCTTGTACAAAAGGAACTTTTAAATACATACCATGTTCAATACTGAAAGGAGTTGGCCTTTCTGAAGGTTTATGTCCTCCTTGAATTGGTTCTAATGAAATTGAATGTTCTTCCCCAATGTATACTTGTTGAAGGCTTAAATCTTTTTCACTCTCCATATCTTCTTCAGTTGAAGAATCTTCGATCACTATAATATTTTCTTTCTTCAATTTAGGGTTTAATATCCTCTTCATATTTAACCTGAGTTTGTTTTTAACCCTGGTTTTAGGCCTCCATTTTGTTTCTTCCAAATGCACAAGAGATTTCCTCTGAAGCTTTACATTTGAGATTTTCAAACTATCACCCTTCAATTCAGCTACAATAGGAATTTGTGTTGAGCTTTCCTATACACATAAGGAACTTTGTTTTTTCTCTATTGAGCCCGTATCTTCCTCATGATTTGAAACAACAATCTTTTTCCTTTCCTGATTTTCCAAAACTTGCTCCTGGTCGCCATCCAGTGTTTCTCTTCCATCTTCATCCACATGTTCTTTGAATCCATGACCTGAACTATTATCTTGAACATTATCCTACACCAGATCATCAATTAACTCTTTCTTGAACCTCCTAACAAAAACAAACTGCTTATTCATCAGGATTTTCTTCACTTGGTCCTCTGGTTCATTTGTAAATCCTGAACAGAATAGTAAATGGTCCCAACTCTTGTTCTTCCTCTGCAAGACTGTACAAATAATTAATTTTATCAATCCATGGTGAGAAACCAACTGGTGTGTATGGTCAATATGTGTAATGTCCCCGACCCTCTGACCAGCAAGGAGGACGCTACCAAACAAACAAAAACCTCCAGGCAAATAGCCCCATGAACATGAACATGCATATAATGCTGAAATCTAAAGCTTAAAAAATAAAACATACTAAGATACAAAATCCTTCATATACATAGCAGAAGCAACATACGTTCATTCAAGCATACCACATGTTCATCATATTCATTAATCAATAAATATAAATGCAGAGACAAAATAGTCAAGAATACTCATCTTAAAAAGAATTCATCCCGCAACCAGCTATGTCATTGTAATGTTCAACCCAACCATAGACCAATGTGCTCATCAATCTATCAGCAACACTGCCACCCCTGAGCTGGGCATGATTCCTCAAGGAATAAGGGTCAAAGCATGCTTACACATAGCCAAGGTACACAAATCAGCCAAACCCACACAGTAGGGTTTATCAGGCCATCAAGGAGCTAGGAAAGGCTAAATGCTAAGTTGGTGGCCTCATTAAAGAGCTAAGGAATCCTACACCAGAGTTAATCTAACTTCTAAGACATCCACACACATGACACCAAGAATCCATCCTTTCTCTGCTTCATAGTCCCTCAGGCCCTGGCTTCCCTTTCCTATACTCTTCAATGGTTGTGGAGAAGAAAGCTTGTAGTCTAACTCTATCTAAGTGGCTCCAAACACCAGTTTTCTCAAGCATACCCAGCCTCTAATCCTACTCTCAATAGTCCGAATACCAACCACTACATATCGCAGTAAAACAAACAGTCCACAACTCTGTGAGGAGATAAATACAACAGGGTGACAACCCCAAATGACAAGGTGAACACAAATCAAGTCAACAAGACAACTCAAAGTTGTTCTTGGCCCTAGCGTGGCCAAAACAACTCAGTAGCAACCCAAAAAAGGTACTTGCATACACAGCAACCCAAAAACCAAGGGAAGACAACAGCCACGTTTTTACCACTGTAGAAACGAGAGAAAGACAAACTCACAGCAAATCCCACATGGAGATGAAAAGGTTCGATTCTCATCCTAAACATGAGAAACACATATGCAGACCCCCAAAATGTAAGGGTAGACACAATCAACCAACATGGGGAAACAATAGCCTATTCTCAACAATGAAGCCACAGTACACCTACACAGTCGACACTGGAGGGGTTAATAGACCCTCAACCATTCTTGAGAAGGACATACACACCGGCCACAACTATAGGAACAATACCCGCCCCGGCCTGAACACTAATGGCCAGATCAGCACACCCTTACTCTCTGCGTGAGGAACCACAATGGAGAACCCAAACGGTGTGTGAGGAAGTAGAATCTCTCTTCATGAGTATTACTAGAACAACTCACGATGGGAGGAAAACTAGCACCCTTCTGCGTGAGAGTGAGCCAGACCCAAAACCTCTGAAGAAGTGGGATCGTGGAAGAGTGGAATGAGTGTTTTCTTCTGCCCCACGCAATGTGAAGAGGAAGAGTCCACTGGTGCAGTGGGTACGTGGACAAGGACTGACAGTCCTACCACAACCACCACTACTCAGCAATAAATGCTCCTAGACAACAGAAATTAAATGGGTGGTCGACACATGGCAAACTCCCAATGACCCCCACGAGTTGGAAGCATTCCCTTTTCCCTTTTCATTTAACGTTGCATCGTCGTAGCTGGCTATAGGTTTATTTTAATTGATGTGCATATTTACATGATGCCAAAATATAATGTGCCGGATAGCATGATATACCAGAGGCAACAATCCCTATTACCGAAACATACACGACCAAATCGATGGTGGGGATTTTTCCTTTAGCTCCACACCACGATTAATTACAATATATACATCATGTACCTTTTTAATGTAACTAGGGTCAAAACCGGGGCATTACAATCCCCTCCCCCTTAGAATAACACTGTCCTTGGTGTTCCAATACATAAGAACACATATACAATTTGTAAATCCAAAATTTCAAAATTTTGCAGATCTGTTCGATGTTCAATTATTTACTTGAACTTTCAGGACCAAGCCCCTCGGCTTCCATGAGCTTCTCCTGCTAGTTCTCAGCTTTTGACTCATCCCCAAGTCGAGGAACTTTGTGGCTACTGCCCTCTTTATATTCCCTCGTTGGGCAGTCCCTGTGTAAATGATGTCCTCCGCATTTCCAACATTTCGCTGGCTACTTCATCTTTACTTGCTCAATTTCCTTTGAGTTTTCATGCCTGGAACATTTCTTAATGGATTGCTTGGACAAATGTCCCATCATTGATCCACTTTCCTTAACTTTAGGTGTTGCCCCTAGAAATCTTTTTACCTCCTTTTTCAAACCAATAGAGTCTTGCAAGATCTGGTGGTTCATATCATTCTACCTTTTCTATATCTTGAGCATCTCTCCAAGATTGTCTTGGGTCTTGCAATTGTTTGAAGGAGACTTCCAGCAAAGTCTAGCAGCTTTTGGTCTACTACCATGGTCAATGTGCACCACTGGATTTCACTCTTCTCACCTATGAAATGCATCATTGAAATTATGTTAGACCAAGCATAATATAGGCATTAATATCAGTCAATTAATTGCCCAATTAGAATGACAGTCCA
>LPNX010820610.1:172005-190660 GCA_001517045.1 Pseudotsuga menziesii | reverse complement strand
TATATATATATATATATATATATATATATATAATCAAAAGGGCAAGAGAGAGAAACAAGTGTTTTTCCCCTCTTTGTTTTGTTCCATCCTAGAACCCACACCACTGCTGTGGCTTTTCATGCTCTCAACCTTTTTCACTTCACTGTGAAAGCTAGACCAATCCCTCTTGGTCATGACACTTAGTGTCTCCGGTCTATTTCAGACCTCTCAACCATGGAGCCTCCCCACATGGTTTGTCTTGGCTACTAGTACCTTCACAGTCTCACTAGAAACTTTTTCATTACTGCTCATTCTGAGCTCTTTCGAACAGTCACATGTCGACATGCACCCCTAGGATGCTCTCATAGTCCTCGCTCCCAGTGATACCTATATTCAAACATTGAATAGATCAAATTTTTAGTCTATTCTCAATGGTTTTTATCTCTTAAACAAGAGATTAAAACATAATAACCAAATCATATACACATGTATATTCATAAGCAAGAAATTGCAAAATAACACTTATCTGTATTGTGTGTTTCCTCGCTGGTCCACAGGATCCTGCTTCGCTTTGCAAGCCTTGGGATCGCCTATGGACTTGGATGTTAGGCCAGCACACAAGATTCTTCACAACATCCTTTTATATATATATCAAGCACAGTCAAGCCAACCTTTAGTTGTGTTTATCAGACTGTCCTCAAATAGCCTGTACTTATCTCAACAATACACTTATATCAACAACCAATCATTAACCAAGCCAACACAGTTGGGTTTATCAGGCCATCAACAACAACACATGCACCTATATCAACAATAAACGACCATTTCCAGGTTTCATTTCCAGTAGTGAGCTCTAATTCCACTACCCCATATCACACAAGAGACCACTCCCTTCTATGAGTTGACAGTCCCTCGATAATGTCTCCTTCCCTGTGCTCTTTAGTAGAAGGTAGGATGAGCTCAAGCCATTGTCCATTTAGTGTACAATACCAGACTACATCTGTTTAGCCCAATAACACAAGCAATATAAGCATATTTGTTAGCGTTATTTCTCTAAACTGTAATCATATTTCACATCATTCACTATCAAGTATTGAAACACCAGGAGTGTGTCCACTCCTTAGGGTGTAATCAATATTGAAAACCCTTTCATGGCCTAACATTGGGAAAGTGTGCACCCTTTTCTGGTGTGTGCCATGTAGGCCCTATTCATACTCAAGCAATTGGTCATCATGGAAATAAAATCAAAACATGTTCTGCATATGTAATTTTAATAATTTGACATGCATATTCTTAGCTAGGGTCACAGAACACTTTTCCATTTGCCGAGGCAATATTCTTTCGTTAAGGAGGAATGGGGGCTCCCTTCTCTGAGTTGATAGTCCCTCGGTTTTCCATCCCAATTACTCTTTACATTTCGTATCCACGCATGTCTTACTGACATAACCTATACCATCTCACTCATGTTGCTTACCAAACATGTAGTGCAAATAAGACATTCCCAAAATGTCCAATGGAGTTTCACCCGAAACCCATTTTCAAGATAAGGGAAAATCTTCCTATGAAGTTTGGCTCCTATAGGCCATCTCACATGATCTTCCTGCAGTGTGTACCCCTGGAACATTCATCAAATAGCCAAATAGTCAATCATTATCTAATAATACAATCCAAATTTGATTGTTCCATAACCAAGAAATGATATTAGTAATTAAATTCAATGATAATTTGCAACTCTGTTTACTACAAAAATTGATTTGCTTGGAAATGAGGTGATCCTCAATTGCGGGTCTCTTGTAAGCAGCACCACTATGCCCATTATAATTTTATGCTTACTAGCATAACATGAATACCCACTTACAATGCGTCCTCCTGACACAATCTTATGCAAGCCAATAGTGATTAGTAGTTGTCAGCAATTTCTCAAATCCAAAATTCACAAATTCAAATTTAATAACCCATTATGCATACAAACTATTTTCACAACCATGAGACTCTTCTCATGAGGTTTGGCCCTTTCACATGGTAGCTTTCGGCCTTTGTCATGGTCTTACCCACATTACCATGCCCAAACAAACTACCTAAAACCTGAAATTCAATCAGCCAAACACTTGGTAAGTCTGGATGCATATAACCTTTTCATTGTTGCAACCATCACTGAAGCATTTTCAGAATTTATAAAATTCAAATACTTCTAGTTGTTAATCACATCAATATTACCAAAACCCATTTACTTCATGCAATCATTATCATACTTTTAATTACAGGTTACAGTCACATCATTTATGCAATTTAAATGAAATGTTTAGATACTCCTTATTTCACAAGCGTATCATTTGTACCCCCTTGCCCTTCCATAGAGCATTTCCGGCAGCAAATTGATCATGACTACCTTCTTCATGCACTTACTATCCTGCATTCACATCAGCTCTTGAAATGGTTCCAGAATTGTCATCAATTCATCATTTCAGCTATTAGTTATTCATAATGACACATGCACTATCTCTATGCATTCATGCAATGCATCACAACATTTGCACCCATACTTATGTATTCATATCTACAATATTGACTCATACTTTTCATATGCATCTATTCAATGCATAACCACAAGATTTATGAAATATTTTAATGCATATCCACTCATTTCTACCTTGCATTGATTCAGGAATACTTATGCATTCAAACATACCATGCATGGCCTAACCACGACTACTTCATATAGGATGCATTGCTATAATCAAGGCCATCAATACTTACTTTCTTTGGGCTATTAAGCTCATAACAAGACATATAGGCATGATACATTTTTGTATGAATGCAACCTAAAATTTAAATACTCACAGGGTATGAGATCTCTTGCTTTTGCCACTCCATGCAATTGTCATAATTGAACCCTTACCTTCATGGGTCCTACTTACACCCTTGACATTACCAGTTTGGTTGGTCTCTTGCAGGAGATTGCAGAAGTTGCTCACCAACTTTTGATCCTAGTTTTGTTTCCTTATCCCTTTCTTCATAGGGTTGCTGGTCACATTCATCAGCATCAGCAACATATTCAGCCATGTCCAGGTTGTCGTTGGTTTTTCCACTGATGCCAACACCAATGCAATATTTACCATTAGTGGTTCATTATAAGTGTATAATTCTCACTACTCTTACCAACATGTAATATCCTATGCATGCAAGGCATATCCTCATACATTTCATGTATGAAACTTATAAAATGTAATTATAATTAGCAAGACAAGGTTTAAAGAAATTTCCCTTTTCAAGTCCCTCATCTTTGCACAGAACTCCTCTTCCACACAACATTTGGTTTGACTTCATGGTCTTGCTACCTCTAGGCATGCGATTCTTGGATTTGTCCATATTGACAGCCACTAGTACTTTGCAGCACCGCATTCGAACTCTGGGGATTCCTCCTTTTTCCCTGCTGGATAAGCTTTCCAATGCCTATCCACATGCTTCATTCTAACCTCAGGTGTGAAAACCACACCTACTTCTAAAATGATGATTTTCATCAAATTTAGGCAAAACACACAACTGTATTTTGGTCAGAATTGCTAACTTCAACCACTTAGGATTTCCTTCCTTTTTGGCCCTGAAACTGCTGAAAAATCCACTGATAACAATTAAAAATTGCTGAGAAATCCACTTGAAAAACCCAAATTTCTTTTTCAAATCGGGTCTCTTCCCCACTAAAACTCCGACGTTTCGGTGATTTAAAGAACAACTTCTTCTGGCGCTCATCGGCAGTCCTAACACTAAGATTTTCTGCTGTATGAGATCTTCAATAGCCTAAGCTTCCGAACTATTTATCGATGCTGCCAGAGACCTTTATCGGTGATCGGGACTGATAAGCACTACCGCATCGCCATATCGGTGATCAGTTCCACTATACATCGAGCGGCTAGTTGTCTAGGCTTCCGCAATGGCACCCAATGAATTCTCTATGTTTTCTATGGCCATAACCTTGTCGACTACTGGAGTGACTAGAAACTGCTGCATCAGATGGTTAGTGTCATAGGCATCCACAATAGTGGGTAGCATTCTTACTGCGGTGTCCACGGTTCACAAACCTGTTGGTGGATCGGAGCAATTATCCACTATGTTTTGGCGATCCAAAACTGAACGGGTCCGCTGTATCGGCGACCCAAACCACTAAACCTTCCGACATTGCAATGATCAAACAGTAAATTTTCCTCCAATGTGTCGGCGATCAGAATGTTACCTACCGCGACATCGATAGTCAGAGAAACTAACCACTTGCTCATCGAACGGTTAGTTCCATAGTCACCCGCAATAGCAGCAATCCAATCAACTATGGGTTCCGCAGCCACACATTCCATCGGCAGTTAAAATCTCTAACCATCGGGAGGATAGTTCACATGACAGCCACAACAGTGGATGCCTAAACAACTAACTCCTTTCGATGATGTTCATTGGTGGTCCGATCTCCTATCATTTTTTGATGTTTTCTTCACTTAGGAAATTTTTTGTAAATTTTCCTTCTTGGCATCGGCTCTTCAAAGAACTAAGTTTCATCGACATTTTGGCGGCCTTCAAGAAATCCTCGCCACAACTGTGGATCTTCCTTCAACTAATAATCACCGATCCGCTTCACTAGACTTCATCAGCTTCATCCTCTACTCATCGGCGATCGGAGCTCTAAGCACTTATGTGTTAGCAATCGGAACAACTATCCGTCGAGTGGTTAGTTCATTAAGCAGCTGCAATGGTAGACGCATAATCAACGAATTTCTTTCGATGTAGTTCATCGGCGGTTCCATCCACTAACTTCCGCTGATCGTCGATGGGTTCAACACTTCGATAATTTTTGAAAATTTCTTGCCACCGCATCGGTTGATTCATCCTCTAAATGTCACCGATGGTCCCGACTAAATGATCTGATGTTTCGGAGGTCTCCTCATCTACTTATCGGCGAAATTCCTCCTTTCACCTCGGTGCTTTCACCTTTTCCCTATCGACGTATCGATGTTTTCATCACCTAATTATCGGTGATCCGTTAATCTAAACTCTTCCGATTTCCGATGATCTCATGACTTAGAAAAAAATTTAAAAATTTTCTCTTTATTTCTTCCCACGGCCGCGATGTCGGCAGCTCAACCAACTAACTTCATATCAATTCCGTCGCTCTATCGACTCTCCCTTCCTCTATCCATCGTCGATCCATACAACTAATTATCGCCACCATTTCGGTGATCTTTAGCTATGAGGAGCCGTCGTTTTGGTGCTCCAATATTCTAATCATCGTCTTCCTTCCATTAGAGCCATCAGAAACCCTTCCACCTTAATGCACCGATGTTTCGGCAACCGTCAGCTGATGGCGTCTGACAAATTTTCACACCTTTCACTGTCTGCCAGTGGTCTATATTGAGGCCCCTTCCGTCTAAAACTTCTGCTGCATCGGAGATGCATCCCACTAAGTGTTTCGACGGTCGATAGCCTGAACACTTAGAAAAAAAACTTCCAAAATTTTATTCTATGTTTCCCGTCGGGCGACCTTCATCTTAGGTGATCCAATGTATCAGTGGGACTTCAGACTAAGTCCTCCGATGATCCAATGATCCCAGTACTTAGAGGAATTTTCCAAAATTCTCTTGTCATGCATAGGTTTTCTTCTATTTTCTGCTGGGAAGAGGACAACCTGCCTCTGCTAGCTGAATTTCTCATGGCCCTCTGAGGCCCAAATGCTACAATGATGGCTCTTTCACTACATCTTCATGGCCCATTCAGGCCCATACTGTAACCTTTAGCTCTGATACCATATTGTAACGACCCCGACCCTCTGACAGGAAAGGAGGATGCTACCAAACAAACAAAAACCTCTGAGTAAATAGCCCCATGAACATGAACAATGATATAATGCTGAAATCTAAAGCTTAAAACATAAAACATACTAAGATGCAAAATCCTTCATATACATAACGGAAGCAACATACGTTCATTCAAGCATACCACATGTTCATCATATTCATTAATCAGTAAATATAAATGCAGAGACGGAATAGTCAAGAATACTCATCTTAAAAAGAATCCATCCCACAACCAGCTACATCACTACAACATTCCACCCAACCATAGGCTAGCGTGCTCATCAATCTCTTAGCAACACTGCCACCCCCGAGCTAGGCATGATTCCTCAAGGAATAAGGGTCAAAGCAGGCTTACACATAGCCAAGGTATACAAATCAGCCAAACCCACATAGTAGGGTTTATCAGGCTGTCAACGAGCTATGAAAGGCTAAAGGCTAAGCTGGTGGCCTCATTGAAGAGCTAAGGATGCCTACACTAGATTTAACCTGACTTCTAAGACATCCACACACCCGACACTAGGAATCAGTCCTTTCTCTGCTTCATAGTCCCTCGGGCCCTAACTTTCCTTTCCTATACTCTTCAAGGGTTGTGGAGAAGAAATCCAGCAGTCTAACTCTATTTGAGTGGCTCCAAACACCAGTTTTCTCAAGCATACCCAGCCTCTAATCCTACTCTCAATAGTCTAAATACCAACCACTGCATACCACAATAAAACAAACAGTCCACAGCTCTATGAGGAGATAAATACAACAGGGTGACAACCCCAAATGACAAGGTGAACACAGCTCAAGTCAACAAGATGACTCAGAGTTGTTCTTGGCCCTAGCATGGCCAAAACAACTCGGCAGCAACCCAAAAAGGTACTTGCATACACAGCAACCCAAAAACCAGGGGAAGACAACAGCCACGCTTTTACCACTGCAGCAATGGGAGAAACACAAACATGGAGATGAAAAGGTCCGATTCTTAGCCTCGACAGGGGAAACACATATGTAGACCCCTAAAACATAAAGGCAGACATAGTCAACCAACATGGGGAAACAATAGCCTGTTCTCAACAATGAAGCCACGGTACACCTACATAGTTGACAATGGAGGAGTAAACAGACCCTCAACCATTCCTGAGAAGAACATACATACCGGCCACAACCGTAGGAACAATACCCACCCCGACCCAAATACTAATGGCCAAATTGGCACACCCTTGCTCTCTACGTGAGGAACCACGATGGAGAACCCAAATGGTGTGTGAGGAAGTAGAATCTCTCTGTGTGAGGATTACCAGAACAACTCGCGGTGGGAGGAAAACTAGAACCCTTCTGCGTGAGAGTGAGCCAGACCCAAAACCTTCGAAGAAGTGGGATCGTGGAAGAGTGGAATGAGTGTTTTCTTCTACCCCACACGATGTGAATAGGAAGAGTCCACTCATGGAGTGGGTACGTGGGCAAGGACTGACAGTGCTGCCACAACCACTAGTACTCAGCAATAACTACTCCCAGACAACAGAAATTAAATGGGTGGTCAACACATGGCAAACTCCCAATGACCTCCACAAGTTGGACAACCCCCCCCCCCCTAACCTTAGGAATCATGCCCTTTTCATTTAACGTTGCACCGTCGTATCTGGCAGTAGGTTTATTTTAATTGATGTGTATATTTACATGATGCCAAAACTCTAATGTGTTGTACAGCACGATATACCATCGGAAACGATCCCTATTGCCGAAACATACACGACCAAATCGATAGTGGGGCTTTTGTCTTTAGCTCCACACCATGATTAATTACAATATATACATCATGTACCTTTTTAATGTAACCAGGGTCAAAACCGGGGCGTTACAATATGCTCCTTATTTATGTTAGACATCTTCTAGAGACTCTTTAAAAGGAAAAAAGGCAAATTCATTTTTTACTATTGGTTCAAATGTTTTAGAAATCTAATATGGTATTTAAAAACTAATGCAAACCTTCCTTCACATGTAACATAACTCTGAACAATCCCAATAGCTTCCTTCCATTCAAGTTTGAACTTCTCCAAATGAACCCCCTTTCCCCATTCTAGGGTTTCATTCTTTGGTACCAAGAAATCCTTTGGGTCAAAAGTGAAAGGGATTTTTTTGAACCATAATTCTCCATCTCTTGATACACCAGTAACTTCAACTATTAGTTCCTCTATTAATTCGAACTTAAGAGTATCGAAGATTACAATATCTTTAATGAAATTTTGGGAAAAACAATATAAACCTCCAGATTGAAACCAGTGATCCTTTCAAAGGAGATGAACCAGCATGCCCTTTTAAATATTGTTGTACATTCTAGAAAATCATTGGCCCAACTCATATGAGTAGGTTCAAATCTGTTAATATTTCCAGTTTTCTTCATATCTGCACTATAACCTAGGCTATCTACTCCTTTAGGAAGCTTCAAAGATTTTCAACTTCCTTCTCTATAATAGTAAAAGTCATAACCAAAATGAAAACGTGACAGTCAAGACCACGATTTTCCCAACGATCTTTACACAACAAAATCGTGACAGTCAAGACCACAATTTTCTCAATGATCTTTATAGCTCTTCATACATCTGTCATGATTGTGAACTCGAGTTATGAACATGTGTCATGATGTCTTCAACAGGTGGCTGAAAAAACTTCCACTATCTTCACCTGTCTTCGATTGCAATGACCATGATAATCTACTACTTTTTCAATGATTTAGTATTCTTGCAGGGCTTTATTGCATTGACTATGTATTTTGCGCTACAGGAATCTCCTCATGAATATTTTTGACAAAGGGCTCAAAAATGAGGATTAGATCTTAAATGTATACTTTGGAATAAATTTTAAGATAAGCTTTTTCAGGCTTCAAAAGATATATAACACCTAATAATACAAAAATAAAACTCAAAAATGAAATAAAATAAATTAAAGCAACTATAACCTATCAAACCAATCAAAATGTATTTATTAAACTTATAAAACAAACCCAAAAACAAAAAGTAATAGGAAACAGAAAAATTTCAAAAAATAACACACATAGACTAGGAACAATATTTAGTCTTAACATCTGGCTCCTACTACGGGATGAAAGCCTCCTTGTGAGGTTTCAAGAACCTGTAGACCAATGCCTTCTACCATCAAACTAAAACTTTCATGTTATTCTACAAAACTTCCATTGGGAAATTGGAGTCTTTATTCAACTTCTTTCACACTGATATGTACAATGAATGACAATTATTTTTACCTTCAGTAACTGTAAAAGTGTTTGAGGAATCATCCATTCACTGGATTGGACAATTTTCCACCTTCCATGGTCTGCAGTATGAACGTATTATTCTCCAAAAATTTTGAAATTATAAAAGAACCCAACCACAAATTGTCAATTTTTCCATTCTCGCCCTTTTTCTCTTTTCTAGCATCCCATCTAAGTACCATGTCTCCACAAGAAAAAGGTATCTTCCTTTACCTTCCTGTCAAATATTTCCTTAATATTTTTCATCTAGAGCTTCATGTTCCTACTGCAATTCAATCAATGAGAAAATTCTTCTTTGAATAACATTAGGCTCTTCGTGACTATCCTAAAAAATTTTGATTACTGGAATATCTAATTGGATTGGAAAAATAGCATCAGTGCCATACAGTAATTGAAAAGGAGATTATCCAATTTCTTTCTTGGTGGTTATTCTATTTTCCCAGAGTGCATACTTCAACATTGAATCCCAAGATCCCTTGTTCTAACTTAAAAAAAAATTAATGCTCTGAATGATATTCTTATTTGTTGATTCTTCCAATCCATTTCCCTGAGGGTAATAGGGTGTAGAGTGCTTCAAAACAATTCCATTTTGTTCACAAAATGTAACCATGGATTTAGAATTGAAAGCCTTAGCATTATCAGTCAACAATTTCCTAGGACAACTGAATCTACTCAAAATATTTTCCTGAATAAAATTGATGATTACCTTATCAGTTGCATTCCTTGTAGGAATAGCTTCCACCCGTTATGTGAAAAATTTAGTAGCTGTAAGTATCCATTTGTGTTTCCTAGAAGAAGCAAGATTGATCTCACCTATAAAATCTAGACCCCACTGCTGGAAAAGAGCATTTACCACAATGGGATTCAAAGGTAGGGACACAAGTTTTTGTTTGCCAGCAAATTTTTTACATTGAATACAAGCTCTGACCTGCTGATAAACATCAGAAAACAAAGAAGGCCAGTAGTATCCAAACCTTAGAAATTTATAAGCAGTGACGTTCCAATATTTTTTATCTCCACAAGCTCCCTCATGTAATTTTGAAATAACTACTTCAATTTCAGGCTTCTCCAAACACCTAAGCAATACTCCCTGGATCTTTCCAATGTAACTGCTGATTTACTAAACAATATTTGGTGGTATTCAATTTTAGTGATCTAGCTGCCTTCTTGACCAAATGCATAGGACACTACAAATGCAATAAAAAATGAGCTATATCAGCATACCATTCTGATTCTGCATACTTATCCATGATCTGTTCTTTATCTTTCCCTATTTGTAACTCTTCATGTATTGGTTGTTCTTCTTGTATTGGTTGTTCTTTATTCACAAATTCCAACTTATACATCAAATTAATCACCTCTCCACAAGGAGAAATCAAAACATTTCCAGCTCCTACTCCTTCCTTGGATGAGGAGCCATCAAAATACATTTTCCATAACTCATCTTTTTGTCACAACAGTACATTTGATTGGTTTTTCCTTTTCTACATGTAACATGCCACTTGTATTGTTATCACTGAAATGTAGCATACAAGACCCCAAATATTTTTCTACAACATAAATTGGATAATTTGTTGGGTTCTTATCATCCATGACAATTTAAGCATATTGTAATTCCCTATACAATCTCCTATTTTCTCCTCCAAAAACAGGAATGGTTGCACATGATAAATCCATTTGTAATGTACCACCTACCTTATTTTTCCAAGACCTTGAAAGTAACATTCCAAACTTAGGAGTGATATCAGCAACCACCGCATCCATAATGACACTTTTCATGGGTAGTTGAGCAAGTTTACCACTAGATCCCTAGTCACTCCTAGGCATTTAATAACTCTGGAATCAAAGGCATATAAGTCATAATATGGTTTTGTGATACTCAGACCAAGAGCCTCCATGACTACTTTAGGCATCAAATTGTGAGAAGCTCTAGAATCCAATAAACAATTGTGAATCATTTGAACATGAATAGTCAGAGTTATATAAAAAGGTGGAGAAGAATTTGAATCATTTTCAATCTTATCAGCTAGGGCAGAGCCAATAATGATTGTAGGGTATTATTCTTGGAGATTCACAGTATGTGAAGGTATCTGACTAGCAAGTGAACCTATCATTTTTAGAACATGATTTCTATAAGAAGGATTATTCATCAATTCAGTAAATGGTACTGGAATTTCGGTCTTACATAATTTATTCTCAAAATTAAAAGTTTGCACATTCTTATTCACTTCTTCAATCTCCGCATCCTTGTCTTGGTCACCATGATTTGATCTCTTCTCCTATGTTTGATTAGATGACTATTTAGGAGGAGGAGTTGTCTTCCTTTTAGGAATATGAGAAATCCGTTTTGGACCAGACCTCAAGTTAATAGACTTCTTAGGTTCAGATTGACATATATCAGCTGAAATTTCAGGACGCAAATCACTTTCTATTTGATAAATATTTGCATCAAAGAACTCAGAATTCTGATAATCATGTTCAGTTAAGAAACCCTCTAATAATAATTCCTCAAAGTAATTCAAATCCTTATTTGAATATTCATACTGTGAAACCTCACCTTCTTCAATTTCATCAACTACATTATTTTGGAGTGGGGGAGGAACTCTCTGATCTTCATTCTCTCTTGTTTCCCTCTGAGTGTCATTGTTTCTTCATTCTCTAGGGATAAATCTAGGATCAAATTGGCGCCTAAATTGATTAATATTCCTTTCTCCTTCTTGTGCAGGCTTATTTGAATTCTTTTATAACTCCAACCTATTCAGTTTTGCAGTTAAAGCTATAACCAACTTAGCCATCTCATCTATTTTACTCTTTGTTGTCTGTGATGTAGAAGTTGGTGGGATTACTTTCTTTTTACTCTTTAAGCCTATTTGAAGCTAAGATATTTGATTCTACCTCCAATGCATCCTCCTGCATGTTTAATAAAGTAGATGACCTTCTTTATCTTAGATGTAAGGAGAATTCATAATCAAAGGAATTGGCATAAGTTAGTTTAGTTGATGTTTCGAAAGGCTTAATTTCAGCTGGGATGCTACCATACATCTTATTAAAATGTTTAGAAAATTCTGCTATAGTTTCGTCTTTTTTCCTTTTTAAAGCTCCATATTCTATGATGTAATAGGTATGGTTTTTTTCTGTCTCCCTACTGCCTCATAAAAACATCTTGTAGCTTCTCTATAAGAGTTATTGAATTAGCTGGTAGTTCTCTAAACCATTTCCTTACCTCCCCATCCAAAATCCGCACAAACATCCCCATCCACACATCTTTAGCCTCAATATTTTGATTGTCTGCATAACTAAGGAATGCATCCCAATGCTCTTTAGCAATTGTCTCACCCTGAACATTAAACCTAGGTAAATACTTCTGATAATATCCTCCAGGGAGACCATTTAGAGGTTGACGAAGAACTAAAGGAGCATATCTAGAAGCTACCATTCTATGCATCATATCTAGAGGCTGTCGTGCTGCCATTTTTTAGCTACTTTGGTTTGATGAAGAAAAATGTTTATTTACTTTGCTAGAACTTGGTTGAAAAAGGATTTTACTGGTTTTAAACTGAAACAAGGGAATCTTACCAAGAGATTCATTTTTTTCTTTTTTTATAATACTGTGGATTAGTAAAAACCGGAAAGTTGTCAACTGGTATAGACGGGATTGACCAAGACAGATTTTGTTTTTCCTCTTCTAAATGTGCAAAAGGTAATAGTAATTCAAACTGGTCACGGGTACACAAATAAGGAGAAGATTGAGTTTTTCAAATTTTTCTTGCTTCTTTCAAAATCTATTATGGATCTGAGACACCCAAATGTAAAGGTGAAGTAGGTTTCCCTCTTGTTCCAATCTTTCTAGTAGGCACTGTGAACCACTGCTCGGTGAAAAAGTAGTCTGCAATATTTTCTGATTTTGTCCACCTCTCAAAATCAGATGAATGATGATATCCCAGGGAAAATATACTTTTGTTTCGTCCCCGACAACTGAGCCAAAGATGTTTGTGCTAGAAATTGCTCCTAGACTTCTATAGGAACAAGCTAGAACAATCTCAAAAATAAAAGAAAAATAAAATTGGTTTTTTTATGATTTTGGTTTGAAAGTTTATCAACAAGAAGGTAAATCATCAACAATCCAACACAAGTAATGAATCATGAACTAATATGAAGGACTGGGAAACAAACACATAAATATAAATATAAACCATGAAGATTAAAAACATAACATCGATTTCATCCACAACATATAAGCATTTGCATGAATAAACACATTAATAAAGAAATGAAGTTATACATTGAGTGGTTAAACAGACCATAAACAAAATCAGCAAGGAAGATAAAATGGCTTATACGTATTTATACATCAATATCAGTCTTCAAACTTACATGAGAGTCATGAGTCTTAGCTTGGCATACATCCAGCTCTAAAGCCCCTTCTTGAACAAAATTCGAACCCTCCTTCCATTTTCTTTTCTACTTTTATCCTTTCCCAACTAAAGTAGTTACATAACTGCACCATAACTATCATAACTAAATTCTTGGTCTAAATTCGAAATAGTTACAAAAGTAATTGTATGTTAAAGATAACAAAACAATTAACTATAACAAACTAAAATATTTGACAACTGGCCACTAAAAAGCATTCATAAATTCTTAGATGCTTCTTCCAACATAGAAATCCCCTCCAAAGCATGAGATTGCTTCTTACTTCGATCCTTCTTTGTCTCTAAAGAGTCTAACTCTCTTTTATAACATTGCATTATGCTCGCTTATATTTTGAACTTTCTAGGTTTTAAGTCTTCAACCTGACTCTGAATCTCCCTTTTCCTCTTCAACGCCTCTTTGGACACAACTATCAGCTCTTGATATTAAGTATTAATGTCATCTAAATATTCTCTTAGTTTTCTATTTTTCATAACCAGTCTATCATTCGTTTCATTTAAAAAACAAATCTGATATTTGTGTTGTTGCAAAGTTTTCTTAAGATTCTCAATTTCTGAGTCCATATGCATTTCTCCATGTAATGTAGAATGTTTATTTGACATCCATGGGAGTTCAAGTTTCTTAAAAATTAGGTAATATTCTTTCATATATTTCACTGTTTCTTGTACAAAAGGAACTTTTGAAGACATACCCTGTTCAATACTGAAAGTAGTTGGCCTTTCTAAAGCTTTATGTCCTCCTTGAACTGGTTCTAAGGAAACTGAATGTTCTTCCCAATGTATACTTGTTGAGGGCTTAAATCTTTTTCACTCTCCATATCTTCTTCAGTTGAAGAATCTTCGAACACTGTAATCTTTTCTTTCTTCAATTTAGGGTTTAAGATCCTCTTCATATTTAACCTGAGTTTGTTTTTAACCCTGGTTTTTGGCCTCTTTTTTTGTTTCTTCCAACTGCACAAGAGATTTCATCTGAATCTTTACATTTGATATTTTCAAAATATCACCCTTCAATTCAGCTACAACATGAATTTGTGTTGATCTTTCATGTACACACATGAAACTTTGTTTTTTCTCTATTGAACCCATATCTTCCTCATGATTTGAAACAACTATATTTTCCCTTTCTTGATTCTCCAAAACTTGCTCCTGGTCAACATCCATTGTTTCTCTCCCATATTCATCCATAGGTTCTTTAAATTCCTGACCTACACTATTCTCCTAAACATTATCCTACACCAAATCATCAATTAACTCTTTCTTGAACCTCTTAACAAAACCAAACTGCTTATTCATCAAGCTTTTCTTTACTTGGTCCTCTGGTTCATTTGTAAATCCTGACCAGAATAGGAAATGGTCCCAACTCCTATTCTTCCTCTGCAAGACAGTACAAATAATTAGTTTTATCAATCCATGGTGAAAAACCAACTGGTGTGTATGGTCAATATGCCCCTTAATTCTGTTAGACATCTTCTGGAGACTCTTTAAAAGGAAAAAAGGAAAATTCATTTTTGACTGTTGGTTCAGATGTTGTAGAAATCTATTATGGTATTTAAAAAATAATTCAAACCTTCCTTTGCATGTAACATAAACCTGAACAATCCCAATAGATTCCTTCCATTCAGGTTTAAACTTCTCCAAATGAACCCCCTTTCCCCACTCTAGGGTTTCATTCTCTGGTAGAAAGAAATACTTTGGGTCAAAAGTGAAAGGTATATTTTTAAACCATAATTCTCCATCTCTTGATACACCGGTAGCTTCATATATTAGTGCCTATGTTAACTCGAACTTAAGAGTATCGAATATTACAATATCTTTAATGAAATTTTTGGAAAAACGATATGAAACCTTCGGATGAAACCAATGATCCTTTCAAAGAAGCTGAACCAACCTTCCCTTTTAACTAATGTTGCACATTCTGGAAAATCATTGTCCCAACTCGTATCAGTAGGTTCAAATATGTTAATATTTCCACTTTTCTTCATATCTGCACTGTAACCTGGCCTGTATACTCCTTTAGGAAGCTTCAAAGATTTTCAACCTCCTTCTCTGTAATAGTAAAATTCATAACCAAAATGAAAATGTTAAAGTCAAGACCACGATTTCCCCAACAATCTTTACACAAAAAAATCATGACAGTCAAGACCACGATTTTCTCAATGATATTTATAGCTCTTCATACATCTGTCATGATTGTGAACTTAGGTTATGAACATGTGTCATGATGTCTTCAATAGGTGGCTGAAAAAACTACCATTATCTACAATTGTCTTGGACTACAACGGCCACGATAATCTACCACTTTTTCAATGATTTAGGATTCCTACAGCACTTTATTGCATTGACTCTGTATTTTGCGCTACAGGAATCTCCTCATGAACATTTTTAGACAAAGGGCTCAAAAATGAGGGTTAGATCTTCAAAATGTATACTTTGGAATAAATTTTAGGATAAGATTTTTTAGACTTCAAGAGATATATAACACCTAAAAATCCAAAAATAAAACTCAAAAATAAAATAAATTAAATTAAAGCAACTATAACCTATAAAACCAAAAAAAAGTATTTAAGATTATTAAACTTTTAAAACAAACCCAAAAATGAAAAGTAATAGGAAACAAAAAAAATTCGAAAAACAACACACATAGACTAGGAACAATTATCAGTCTTAACAAGAGGATTTTTTAGTTTTCCGAGAAGATGCACAATGTCATAAACAGAAGTTGCAGCATACAAATTTAATTTTCCAGTCGATTAGAATTCCAAAGTTATTATTTGTAAACGTAATCTTCTGGCATCCAATTATTTTTTGGGATAGATAATAAGAGAAGATAACTTATCAATGTTCAATGAACGACCACATGAAGTAGGCCAATGCGACTAAAAGAGATTAATGTGTACCAACCATTGTAAATGAGGAGTCTTTGAAATCTTTACAGAAAGTTGGATTGTTTTGTCACTAAGATCAATAATAACCCTGTATTGGGAAATAGGTTACAAAATGGAATGAGAGGATAATTTGGAAAACCTCAGGGAAACTATGCACGTGTGTCCATAGGCCAAGTCATTCTTTCAGTCCAATGCAGGGACAATCACTCAAATCATGCCCAAGAAGCTCTGCGTCGACCAAGTTCAAGTTTCCTTGGAGACATAAAATTATTGTCAGTAGAAAATGGTATTTTGCATTAATCCTAATTCTGTATATTTTTAATCCCTAACTACTATACAGGAATTAATTTATTGTTATTCATATTTTAGGGGTTTCACTAAATTCACCAAAGATGACTGCTTGAAGTGGGAGTTAGAAGGCATAATTGTTCCTAATGGTGTGAATGCCAAGGTTAGTGGAAGTGAATAATTGTTACTTTTACACGTTTCTTTTGCTTTGTCTACTTTTTATTTTTGGATATTTTAGTAGTTTATTTTGTATTATTTTAATTATTTCCCTCTTTACTACATTTGCTTAGTTTTCGAGGTCCACTATCCAACCGAAAACCTGGGAAGGTATTCCTGAATCCTGCTTTTGTGTCGTCATCTGATTTAGTTTCTTAGATTTTTTCTTTATGATGGATGATAAACGAAGAGCCTAAAAATCTTGGCCCTTAATACATTAAGGCATCAAATGGGTCGATCCACATTTCTTGATGACCGAATTAATATTTATTAAGATACTTGTGAATGTGTTTATTATATTGTTCCTAATATTTTTATGGATGGATTAAATTTTCTTATTATATGAGGATAGTAATATTACATTTTGCACTTAGTGAACTAATGTATAGAAGCTAATTATGTTGATAGGTGTTTCTTTTGTGAGTCTTATGTCTGAATGCAACATAATTTTGGATCATATTCATTCATCTATCTTAGACAACAATAAGTTGGCTACTGTCTCACCATTCTCGCACTTAAACCTTTTATTTTTCATCCTTGGCATGGTTTTTGTTGCCCGTCCATCATGTGAGAACCTTGCAACCTATGGAGAAGGCTTAACCTTTGTTATCCCACCTGATAACCAGAATATTGGAAGCTTTGATGGTGGCCATGTGATTGTGTTGCACTCCAAGGAATGCATCATGGATCTAGTTTAGATGATTGTTATAAAAAGTGGTTGTTGAGCCCTAGGAGTTTTCAGTGGAACCATCGTCCACCTAATCTAAGATCTCTTTGATCATGTCAAGCAGATTAATTCTATGGTCAAACACCCAAATATTTTAGTAGTATTCCAAACATAGAATGATTAGGAGTAGTTTAAATATTGGCTCAAACGCTCAAATATTTGAGTGAAACTGCCATTCAAAGAATTATAGGTCTCTTGGAGCAACTGTGGGCTCCTATTATTTTTTATGACTCCAACCCCAAGAAATGGTGGAAATGATTCTCATATCCTTTAACTTTTAAATTCCTTGACATAGTAGTTATTATTAGCATAAATTCTTGAAGAGAAATGTTTGTGCCTTGATTAGATTATCTTCAATAAGATTGATATTTTCTGAGATTTTGTTATCGAATGTGGGGAGTGGCATGCACATTTGTTTCCTCGTTCAAAGGAAAAAACATGTCCATGTGCCTCAATGGCACATAAGAGACAAAAACATACCTACTCCAAAGACCATCTAGAACAAACAGGAAAAACAAACAGAAATCCTCCTTTCTTAGAATGGATCATGAATTTCTTCTGCAGGAGAACATTCTCCTATTTCTGAAGTAACCAACACAACTTTGGAAGGGACATAACTTCCTTTCCCTATAGACATGTTGAAATTAAGCACAAAGAACATGCTTTTATTTTGATTTTATCCATGATTGGAAGTGTGAGTGGCCATGAACATACCAGTTACATGTTTTATTCTAATATGATTTGTTTTATCTAAATGGGTTGCAAAATGATTATTTTGAAATTCAAGTGATTCTCTTGAGAGATGGAGTTTGTGTCAAGTTTCAGTAGGTTTATATATAATGGTCGTATGATCAAGATGTGTGAATCCTTCTATTTATTAAACGTTGTTGTTGGATCATGCTTGAAATTCTCATAATACTTGCAATTTCTGGCTGCAACCTTTGCATGGCAGAGCGGTAGAAATGTTTCTGATTCTGTTAACATTGAAATGCTTCAGGTGTGCTAATCAAATATTATTAAAAAAAAAATATTATTATTAT
>LPNX010820610.1:143496-171517 GCA_001517045.1 Pseudotsuga menziesii | reverse complement strand
ATATATATATGATATTATTTATAAGAAATTGGACTGATATTATATGTTATATATGATATTTATTTATAGTAAATTGGAGTGATATTATATGTTGTCATATATACACGTATAGAAATGAAAATATCCCTATGCATGTGAAGATACATAGAGATACATTGGTTGGGAGCTTCCTTTGTCGTGTGTGTGAATGAAAATATATGTCTTATGCCGCTACTATAACTAATCTTGTCAACAAAGGCCAAGGAAAGGGAGAGGATATCAATTCCTCTCAGGAGAATGAGAATTCAGTGTTGAGTCCACGTCTAGCACTTGTTAGACTACTGTTGCAGTGTAGGGTCCATGTGGAAATTGAACCCAGGTGTTATAACAATTACACTCACAAAAATTGCCAATTACACATGCAAATTACACACAAAGGAGACTGAATATGAAGCTGAACACTAATCTATATTGAATAAGTGTACAATAGCCAACCCTGTGAAGTCATAGGCTGCCAAAATAAATAATTACATGAGAGATTAGAATGCATAAGGATTCCATTCGAATTTGGTCAAAAGAAAGCTTACTAAATCTAAGCAAATCCCCCATAGGTGCATAAAGCAATTTCCAAATCTATCTAGGAGCTCACGAATTAACAAAATCAATTAGGTAAGCTAATAGATGATGGAAGGAAAAATCATACATGCTTTTCTTAGGAGAAAAGAGTGGAGGATGATGAGGACAAAAAACAAGTTAACTTCACCTAGTCAAACTTTCCCAATTGCCTTAAAACTCAGAAAAAGCAGGCAATAAAGCAAAAAAAGCAGAAATGCGCTAGGAAGTCCAGGAATAAAGCAGATTTGATTCCAAGTGGTTTCCCAAGCGCTCCATGACTCAAATTTAGCAAGTTTGACCACTTTGGATGTGTGGAGGACAACTTGCATAAGGTGGAATATGGAAACTAGGCAAATAAGACAAAAATTGGATTAATTAATGTCTAAGGTAGATAACTATGGGTTGATTATTCTAACACCCCCCTTAAGCCTGACTTATGAGTAAAATATTAGAAAATTATAGGTCCTAGCAACAAGGCTTAGTCACCCTTTACATACTGCATGTCCATTTAACCAAGGAAAGAGGCAAAAACCCAGTGGGAAAAATCCTCCCTTAAACATGGACAGTAAAACAAAATTTGAAAATCTTGTCATCACTCATGCTTCACAGCATAATCAGAAATCCCCAGCAGTGATTTGAGATTGCTGAATGTCTTCTCACAAAAAACTTTGGTAAAGATATCTGCTACTTGTTCTGAAGATGAATAGAAGAGTAGGTGAATGGTGCCATCATGCACAAGCTATCTAATGTAGTGCATATGGATCTCAATGTGTTTGGTTCTCTATCTCTGAACTAGATCATTGCAAATTCCATGTTTGGTTTGATCAATATTGAGCCCCAAGAATTGGCTCAATAAGCCCAAATCAATCCTTGAGAATGCATGGTTCATTGCATCCTTCAAGGAGGCAATTTCATCCTTTGAGCTTCCTGTAATGAGAAGGTCATCAACATACAAGAAAATAATCATTAGTGAACCATGAATCAGCATCAAATAGACATTTGGATCTGACTTGCATCGAACAAAATTCAGTGATAGCATAAAGCTATCAATCTTGGCATACCAAGCTCTGGGGGCTTGCTTAAGCCCATACAATGACTTCTTTAGCCTGCACACAAGAGATGGATTAGTAGAAAATCCTTGAGGCTGCTGCATGTAAATCTCTTCAGTAAGATCTCCATTTAGGAAAGCACACTTCACATCCATGTGGTGTACCTCCCACTGCTTTGAATTTGTAATGGCTAAGGCTAGCATGATGGAGTCCATCTTTGCCACTGGTGAAAAGGTCTCATTGTAGTCGATGCCATGTACCTGTGAGTATCCCGTGGATACCAATCTGGACTTATATTTCAAAGGTGAACCATTAGCATCAAATTTGGTTTTGTAAACCCACTTACACTGAACTAGCTTTCTCCCTGGGGGAAGATCAACCAGCTCCCAAGTGTTGTTCTTTTGGAGTGAGCTGAACTCTTCTTTCATGGATTTTTTCCATCTTGGATCATGTGCTGCATATTCATATGTCTGTGGGTCTGATTCAACCATCAGATAGAATTTCTCTGTAAACAAAGGGTCTTTCATGCACAGAGCACTCTCAAACTGAGATCTAGTCCTCCTAGGATCATTAGGATTTCCAGCTAGTTCTCCAGCTGCATGAATGGTCTTTGCTACCCATTTTGGTCTTGTAGGACTATCAGGATCTGCAATTAAATCATCATTATCAGACATATCAGAATCAGCAACTTCAACTATATCTTCACTTACATTCAATGGTTCTGGTGGTGAAGAGGATTCTCCAACTTCCACTGCTGCTAAAGGCTCTTCTTGGAACTGAACACTCCTTTCAATGAAGGCTATGTTTGTGCTCAAATTGATCAGATTGTACCCTTTTGAATCTTTAGATTATCCAACAAATAGACACTCTTGGCTTTGGGGCTGCAAAGCCTTCCTCTTTTCTGTTGGAATTCTAGCCCAAGCCCTTGAGCCAAAAATCATGAAATGGGTCACATATGGCTTGTGCCCACTCCATGCTTTGAAAGGAGTCATACCATCAAGCTGTTTATGAGGCACCCTATTCTGGATATAGGCTACACAGTTTATAGCTTTGGCCCAAAACTTTGGTGGGAAAGTCTTAGCCTCCATCATGCATGTTGCCTTCTCTTTCAGTGATCTATTCTTCCTCTCAGCAACACCATTTTGCTGTGGTGTCTAAGGGATAGAATGCTACATCTAAATACCTAAATTTGCATAATATTGAGTGAACTAAGACCTGACATACTCACCACCATTGTCAGATCTAAGGACCTTGAGTTTCCTCCCAGACTAGTTTTCAACCAAAGCCTTAAAGACTTTGAAGAGGCCAAAAAATTCAGACTTGTGTTTCAGGAAGTAAACCCAGCAATACCTGGAAAAGTCATCTATGAATGTCAATGCATATTTGGCCTGACTCATTGACATATGAGGAAATGGGCCAGCAACATCACTGTGGATCAACTCAAGAGGTGCAGAGGTTCCCTCATGACTAGCTTTCTCAAATTTATGCTCTGGGTGTTTTTCTAAGATGCAACCTTGACAGACTCCTTTGGAAAACTTAATCTTTGGTAACCCTATGACCATGAGTATTTTTCACTAAGATCAGAAAGATACTTGTAATTAAGGTGGCCAAATCTTTCATGCCAAACCTTGCTTGCCTCATTAGCATGAATCAGAAGAGAAGAGGGGTTTGAGTAGGGTAGGAAGTGTGAGAACATGTATACCTTTGAAGTGTGATTTGCAACTCCTTTTGCAATGAATTTACCACTTGATATTTCTGAGATCTCAACTTCATCAGGGGAGAATATGACCTTCTTGGAGACCCTTTGTGGGTCATCTGATACACCGATAAGAGGTTAGAGGCAAGACCTGGAACATACAATACATTGCTGAACTTACCATGGTCAAGATCAATCCTCCCTTTGCCCAAAATTTCAATGAGAGAGTCATCTCCCAGTACAATTGGTCAACCTTTTGACATGTCAAGTGAGGTAAATGCCTCCTTGGTCAAAACCATATGTCTTGAAGCTCCAGAATCAATAATGAAACTAGGTGAGCTTGATGTGCCAACAGCCAATGTATCAACTCTCTCTCTGTCTTCTGAATTTGATCCTCCTTCCCTCTTCTTTGAGCTATCAGGAAGGGAGATGACATTCTTCTCCAGGATTTGGGTCAACATGTCAATTTGCTTCTTCATGCAGGAGATTTCAGAATGATTGCCCTTACTGCAGTACACGCAGTTGCTCATTTCTCCTTTGTTCTTCTTCTTCTGGGGGTTCTTCTTGGAACCTTGAGGCTCCTCTGGAGACTTGTTCTTGTCTCTCTTTTGCTCAGGTGGCTTCTTAACTTTCTTCTTTCCTTTTGAATCCACCCTCAAATCTCCAGCAACCAAATCTTGGTCTTTGGAAGGTTTGATGGTGCCCATCATCACCAATTTATCTTGTTCTTGTGTGAGAGATTCCATGAAATCTGAAAGACTAGGAATTTTCCAGGCTCAAGCTGTTAACTTTGTGGCATGGAAGGTTGAGACAAACACTGAATAGTCAGGGCCAAGCTTCGAGAGTATGGCCAAAACTAGTTGCTCCTCCTTTTCGATCCCACACTGTTTTAACTGCAAAACAAGGGCTTTGAACTTGGAAAAATAGAGTTGCAGGGATTCAAAGCTATTGGGACTCAAGGAGATCAATTCATTTTCAATTTGATGTCCCCTCATCTCATCTATCTTACCAAAAATCTCAACAAGCTTCTCCCATACTTCATTTGGTGATGTCAATCCATCAAGATGGAAAAGGAGGTCTTTGGATATGCTCAGACACAGGAGACCATAGGCCTCATCCCTCCTGTTATGCCATTTAATTTTCTCTACAGCTGCATTGAGCTCTGCTTTTGTTTCCATATTCACTCTGTAGAGGCCTTTCTCTCTCAACAGTATCTCCATCTCTGCTTTCCATTCAAAGAAGTTAAATGGAGTCAAGATGATCTTCTAAGATTGATCCATAGCTCAGAAATTATCCATTCAGTCAGCAGAATGCTCCCACTCAATGATGTCAAACCTACAATAACAAATTGGAAGGAGGGAAATCGATCTACAAAGGCTCTAATACCGTGTGTAAATTGAACCCAGGTATTAGAACAATTACACTCACAAAAATTGCCAATTACACATGCAAATTACACATAAAGGAGACTAAATATGGAGTTGAACACTAATCTGTATTGAATAAGTGTACAATAGCCAACCCTGTGAAATCATAGGCTGCCACAATAAGGATGCATAAGGATGCCATTCGAATTTGGTCAAAAGCAGGCTTACTAAATCTAAGAAAATCCCCCATAGGTGCATAAAGCAGTTTCCAAATCTGTCTAGGAGCTCACAAATTGGAAAAATCAATTAGGCAAGCTAATAGATGATGGAAGGAAAACTCATACATGATTTTCTTAAGAGAAAAGAGTGGAGGATGACGAGGACAAAAAACAAGTTAACTTCACCTAGTCAAACTTTCCCAATTGCCTTAAAACTCAAAAAAAGCAGGCAATAAAGCAGAAAAAGCAGACATGTGCTAGGAAGGCCAGGAATAAAGAAAATTTGATTCCAAGTGGTTTCCCAAGTGCTCCATGACTCAAATTTAGCAAGTTTGACCACTTTGGATGTGTGGAGGACAACTTGCATAAGGTGGAATATGGAAACTAGGAAAATAAGACAAAAATTGGATTAATTAATGTCTAAGGTAGCTAACTATGGGTTGATTATTCTAACAATCCAACATCCATGAAAAAGAGAGAGTCCCTTGCTATGTGTACTAAAGGAAAAGACATACCATATTCAAATAAAGTTATGTTTGCATGGGAGACTCTACTTCCCAAAATTTTGTAGATGCCATAGACAATAATTCTGCTATTGAACACAAAGATATTGGAGGTAAAGATGAAACCCTTGTGAAAAATGATTGCATTGATTTGGGAATTGGAGAGTTAGAGAAGGAAATCTCCCACCTTACACAAAAACTAGCAGAATTGAAATTGCAAAACGCTTGTGAGACACCATCCCAAGTAATTGGTATTCAACACAAATCCATTGACAAAAAAACACCAATGAGAATTGCAAATAATATAGAGACAAGGAATGGTCCTCAAGAAGGGAGTTATGAGAAGAGGAAAAAAAGGAAGGGTTGTCTTTACTAAATTTCTTCAATATAGTTCGAAATCCCAACCAAGATTTAAGAAAAAGAATGAAAAAATGACAACAAAGAGCATTTCCAGTGGTACAAGCCCTCAGATTCAGAAGAAATCGGGGTCATATGGGCCTCAGTTAAGAAGCACTCCTAGCAAGGTAGGTTGTCTCAAAGAAGACAAGTTTGAAGGGTAGAAAGATAACATTGGTAGGAAACTGAACCAAAAGAAAATAGATGTTTCTAAGGATTGAAAATGAGATGGATATTCTTCTGGAATATTTGATGGAAAGGAGAACATATCTCCATGCTTAACACTTTTAGAGAAGAATCATAGTTTTCACCCAGGTTCAAATTCTAAAGAAGTTCCAAAGGATGAAAGGAAGCTAGGAAAAGGATTGCTTGAGAATTTCAAGAAGCTTTGTGACATACAGGGAGTGATCTCCCATCTCTTCATTATACCATTAGATTCTGCAAATCATAATGATATGTGGTTGAGTAATGCATTGTGGGTGAAGTAACGTGCATCCACTATATACTTTATAGAAGCAAGGTGCATCGTAGAATGCATGTGGGGTCATAAGAGGGGTATCATGTCAATATACTAGGTAGATATATAAAGGAGTATAAAAATGTAAATGAAAAAATGGATACATACAATATATAGTGAAAATAGGGGTTTTTAATTTGGGAAGGCATATTGGGAGGGGGTTAAAAAACGATTTTGGAACGTCTTTTCTAATATTTATTGAAATTAAGGGTATTGTTTCATATGCCACGAACAAACGTGCTATGGCATGGTTTCACTAAGTGAAGACCCCATGTATGGAGTTCACATTTCACCATATTTAAGCAACTAAATAGTATTTATGAAGTCAAGTTTGTAGGTAGAAATTAACTACAATCTTTAATGGTAGTTGTTAGCTTCCAAGAGAAGCAAAATTATAGTCTTTATATAAATAATTGAATAAGAATCCAAAACAGAGTCTCTGGGATAAGAAAAAAGTAAGAGAGAAAGAAGAAGAAAAACTATGAGAAGTGTCTGAGAGCTCAATCTCGTGGTTTTGGAATGTGTTGAGAGCCCAAGCTCTGTAAAAGGTGAAACATCCAAGTAAATTTCCAAGTATGTAAATACAGTCGTAGTTCTCTTGTTATGTCGTGGTAATATATAAACCTATAGTTTTATGGCTAAATGAAAGTTTTATTCATGCCACACATCTTCTCTAGGATTACTTGTGTGAATGTTGTTTACATTTACTGTTTGTAAAAGAAATCAAGAATCCACAAATATTTCACAGAGTAAAAGTTTAAGTTTTAACCTCAGAGTGCTCGACATAGGCCTTATTAACATTTTGGGTATCTTATATTGTGATTTTTTCATATTATAGTTGTGTCGAGGTTTATCCCAAGTTACAAAGTGGTGAAAAGTGGTTTTCATGTTATAAGTTTCTTTTTGGTAACTAGGGGAATCGACAACTAGAGCTGGACTAGTACTCGCGTGACATGAGGTCCAGGGATCCATTCCTGCTACCAGTATACCCCTAGGTGTTCTCCACACCTGCCACAAGACATGGGACACAGGTAAATCCGGGTGGGATTTGAACTTGTGACCTCCAATTTACAACAAGTGACTTTATAACAACTGAACCGCCAATGAGCCACACCCATGCGGGCTTTCATGTTATAAGTTAATAAACAAAGAAATATCTTATTATAAATTTTGATTAAATGTGGACTTGTCGAAGATGAGTCATGTTGCAGTTATCTCGACTTACTGGGTGGTAAAAAGGTGTCTTTCATGTTGAAGTGAATAATATATTTTATATGACAAAGATAACCTTTTAGTATTATAATCCCGTCGAAGTGAGATTTTTTCGCAGTTAAAAGTGTGTCACAATAAAATCATGTTAAATTCAAGTGGGTGTTTATCCAAGTAAAATTTTGTCGAGATAAAATTCTATAAAAGGTTTTGTCAAGGTTAAAGTGAAGGTTGAGTCTGATTGAAGTGGAGTCTGTCGTAGTCAAGTATGAAAACTTTTTGAAGTTAAACTTGGTCGCAGTAAAACCTTGTCGAAGTAAAATCATGTTGAAGTAAACTTGTAAAAGTTAAAATGTTGAAGAAAAAGGTGGAGTTTCCAAAAAGGTAGTGTGTCGCAGTCCAAAAGAAAAGAAAAATAAAATATTTATTACGTAGTAACTAAAGTTAACTACCAAAGTGTCTTCCTGGAAGGTGGAGCATAGTGACATGTATCTCATTGTCCAATCTATAAATTCATTATCTTGAATCAGAGCAAGTAGGCTTCATTCCACAAGCATTCGAAGTTGGATTTCGCTTGAATCAACCTTGATTCCCATGTATTTCAATATATATATATATATATATATATATATATATATATATATATATATATCTTTGTTGATTCATATTCATCTAATGTTTTTTAGAATATTGCCTTACATTACAATATCGGGGACTATGAGGTATACTTTTGTTTTTTGGTCTAACATCCATGATACATCCTCAAAGTCCCGACCTGATCATTTTTTTCCAATTGCCCTGGAACGCCACAGAATTGAACCCCATAATAGCGCATGGACGAAGATCCGAAAATTTGCACCATGGAGAGTTTGAAAATTACAGGGCGGGGGCTGACAATGTGTAGGGAAAAGAATTTGAACAGTAAGATTTTCCAAGACAATTTAAATAAATGATATACAACACCGTAAGAAATAATCTCAAAACAATTTGTAATTGATAGTCATAATTTAGTGGTGAATTGTAAAATTTTGCTTGATCAGGATTGCCTCGCTAATTCTTTAGTGTATTTTACTTAGTAAGAACATGACTTTTGGATTGGATTTGTAGGTTCTTACATTTGTTGATATGGAAGGGGTGAAACTTTTAATTTATCATTCCTTGGTTATGCAGATGAGATTGTAGAGGAGCGCATTACTGATGATGATGCCATTAAGATCAAAGAAGCAAACAGGTCAAGATCAGTAAGTGAAGTTGGTTCTACTCTTAAGCATTAAAGTTGTAACTATGTGCTAGAAAGAGTTGTCATCTTCTTGTACCTTGCATTCCTACTATTGTTGTGAAGAGATTTTAGAAGTTGTGATGACTATATTCAATTAGGTAGCTTGGAATTTCCCAATGATCATAGGTTTTGTGTGATGGATCAAGTTTCCATAGTATTAAGAGGTGTTAATGATTACATGCATGGTTCACATATCATAATAATAGACATGCATGAGTAAACTAGGTTTTTAAGGTTCGTTTTGCTTTAAAGTAGTCTTAATAGCAGGGTAGGTTTTTTGGGTCTGGAATCATTTTGGTTTTTAATGTATGTAAGTTCCTATGCAGATGATGTTATCACTCTACATTGATGAAAATACTCTTGATCTGGCTCATTCTCATTTGATAAAATATTCAACTTATAGTTTGATGGAGTATCTAGAGGTATGGATTTCATATTCTTTCTTTCGGCCAATTAGGTATTTGTCTCATGGTTTAGCTTGGATTTGTCTCATAAAATTGTTTTCTTTTGTATTTATTTCAGGCACAATAGATGCAAAAGAGTTGAACGTTGCAATGAGGTATGATTGTATAACATTGTCTTTTATGGGGAGGATAGATAACATTAGAGTGTTACTCTAATTACTTTAACATCGATATATATATATATCTATATATATATATATATAACAAATTTGTTAACATGATATCTTGGCTACAGCGATTTCGAGTTTGAGATGATGAAGGAGGTAAACTATCTATTAATTAATCTTTTAAGCTTTTTCCTTCTTAGTGGAGTTACCAATTTTGAGGTTTCTATATTTTAATACACACCATTGATGCTTGCTGGCACTTTAAACCTTGGAAAAGTCCTGAATTTAAAGAGAGCTTTACAAGAAAAATGGTGCAATAAAAATCTCAACGTCACCATATTGAATGATTATTTAGTAGTACTTTCAGTTATATTTTGTGATGGTAAATTTTTATATAGGAATACAAGGGAAGGATTGTAACAAAGTATCGATAGGAATAATAAGCAGTGAAAGAATTCAAGAGCACAAAGAAAAGATCAACAAAAAAAGATTTTTAGGTACTCAAATTCATGACTTTCTTAATATGGTACATGCTTGAAGAAAACCAAAGATCAATGGAAAAAATATAATATATTATATTGAAGGGGGCTAGCTCAATGGAAGATCACCTACTTTAGAGTCAGGAGGTGGGTGGTTCGATTCCTCCATGCCCTATCTACAAAAATCAATTACTAATTTAATGACCAATTAACAACAATCAATGACTAAATAAATGATTTGTTAAAAACAATGAATGAATACATAAACGACCAGTTAACTACACATAATGACTAACTAAATGACTAGTTAACCACAATCGATGACTAAATAAATGATCAGTTAATAGTAATCAATGAATAAATAAATGAACAGTTAACAACAATAAATGACTAAACAAATGACCAGTTAACAACAATCAATGACTAAATAAATGACCATTTAACAACAATTAATGACTAAAACAATGACTAAATATGCTATTAAAATGACCAATCAAAACAACTAGTAAATGACTATTTTTTTTAGTCACATATTTAGTCGCATTATAAGTGACTAGCAATAAATGAATATTAGTCACGTGACTAAATTTAGTCATTTATATGCGACTTTCATAAAAAAAATTAGTCATATATATCACTTTTTCTACTTGTGAAAGCATACTCGTCTTGGTGTTTTGCATTGGGGACCAAGGAAGCTCAAAAGGACATGTTAGGTTGACTAGAGAATAGTAGTCGATGTATAATCATTAAGGAGGGGGCGGATATTAGTCAACTTATTTTCATGACCTGATCTACCCAACTTAGTGTTTCTCTGCGGTAGTACTAATTTATGGGTCTACTTCACTTATTGCTCTTTATAGTTGCAAGGAGAAAATCCAAGAGATCAAATGTAGGGGAAGGAGATCACAAAAAATTCATTGTGATGATAGATATTTCTCACCCATTTAAGTCTTATCCATGCACTGCCATGTCCATGCAGTTGGGACATTTTGATCCACAATAAATGCATTGTATGTAAGTCGTAAGTTTGACTTGTTGTATGGAAATCCAATAAATGATAGGTACATAGTAAGGATGCTTTGGATCATGGTTTTTATTTGAATTTGATATGGTTAAGCGAGGTAAATGCTTTCTTCATGTAATTATAGGGTCAAAGTCATATTCCCATAGATTCAGACCAAGGTGATATATTGATGATTGCATTACCTTTCCAATATAATTAGTCTCCATTAAATATCCACACTCAATAATCAAATATGAGGCATAGAAAAATCATCAATCATTTAATATCAAAGACAAAATTATGAAATACACAAGGTTAAACAAGTTCACAAGTGTCATTCATCCAGATTCTTGACAACAATAATCACCTTAATAAAAAGGTATCATCTCAATGCAACCACTAAAATAGTCAACACAAATTTAAAATCCACACAAACTGCACCAAACCAAGATAAGCAAGGAAGCATGCTAATAAAAATGAATGTTCTGAAGCAACGATACCAAAGAATACAATGACAACCATAATGAACTGCTATGAGAATTGAGATGGTTTGAGAAATAAACATAAGTAGATAGAGAGTTAGATTCAATCATGAGGGAAGAATAAGAGGAAAATCCATTCATCTCTCAATCATTGAACGAAGGCATCACATCATTCATGTGAACTTAAAGTAATAGAATCATTCATGTAAACCAGGGTATTTTTTAAGGATTCCAATATTATACTTAAGTATAGTATTATAGGCGATTGTTGTGGATTGAAAAAACATGTTTATAGATAGGTGGGCGGATATTAAATATGAAACATAATATTAACACTGAAATGTGTAAAGTTTCTCAAATATTAAGATAAAAAAACATATTTTATGTAAATATAGGTGATATTAGACACCAAATAACGAATTTATTTTTTGAAAAAAACCCAAAAAATAGCCAATTGGCAAAATTTTGCCCCTAAAAATTACCCTAATGTAAACCAATCAAAGAACCCAAAACAATCCTCGAATATCGATTGTATCAAAAGCATAAATTGCAAATATATGTTTTGTAAACACTTCATATTGGTATCAACCTACATCACCCAACCATCGTTGTGTTTTCTTTGCAATAGTCTATCTATTATGAAAGTTATAGTGACAAAAATAATGATAAGGGTACTTTAGAACCTCTTGGGCTATTATTTTGGCCAAGGATCAATGGGAATGATTTATCTTTTAAAAGTTAAAATATAAAAAAAGTGAGAAAATTATTGATGAATGGTTTTCCTAAAGATGAAAAAGGTTATAATATCTTGTGTTATAATCTAGATGGATATGAGATCAAATGGGTTCAACTAATAAGTATGATACTCCCCTTTTTACAGGTCCTCTTATTTGAGGATATCGACTAGTACTACTATGTGTGTCTCTAGTAGTGTCTGGTTCCTTATTTCACTAGTAGTGTCTAGCTCCTTGTTTCACTATGAACTCATTGCATATACTGACAACGCCAATGGAGGAAACATAGATGATAGTGAAAACATGTATGGGTACACATTTCATTTTGGTACAGGTGTTGAGTCGTGGTATTCAACGAAAATCCCATTCTGACCTTGTCTTCAGTAGAAGCAGAGTATGTCACAACTACAAACGTTGCATATCAAGCTCTTTGGATGCTTAGAATGTTAAGAGACATGTCACATAACCAACTAGAACCAACGACCATTTACTGGGACAACAGTTTAACAATTACACTATCAAAGAACCACGTGTTCCACAAGAGAACCAAGCACATCGACACAAGGTATCACTTCATCATAGAATTGGTGAATAACAAAGAAATTTGTTTAAAATTTTGCAGGTCTAAAGATAAACTAGGAGATATATTTACAAAACCTTTTCCAAGGGACACATTCCAGTATCTGTGAAGTTGGTTAGGAGTGACAAGTTTTGCTCATTACATTATGTCATGCACAAAGCAAGTTCCAGGTCTGAAAAATTTTGTAAAAAATTGTTTTTAATGATCCCCATCATCTTATAATCAAGGAAGAGAATTGGAAATATTAATTACAAACATATCTACGTGACATCCTAATTGATTCGGTCAGAGTCCATAGAAGTACACTTTTTTTCAGTCAGTTTGTCAGGTTATGGAGTTCACGTTTCACTATACTTAAGCAGCCGTATAGAATGGAAAAAAGAGTCTACCGAAGAAGAAAATAGTAAGAGAGAAATAAAAGAAAAACTCTTAGAAGTGTTTGAGAGATGAATCTCTTGATTTTGGAATGTGTTGAGAGCCCAAGCTCTGTAAAAGGTGAAACATCTAAGTAAATTTCTAACGTTCTTGTTATGTTGGGGTAATATATAAACTTATAGTTTTATGGCTAAATGCAAGATTTTTTCATTCCCCATATATTTTGTTGTTTATAGTTTGCAAAATAAATTAAGAACCCACATATATTTCATCAAGTAAAATTTTAAGTTTTAACCTCAGAGTGCTCTACACAAGCCTGATTCAATCTTTTGGGTCACTTTATCTCGAGTTACAAAGTGATGAAAAGTATGTTTCATGTTATAAGTTAATAAATGAAGAAATATCTTATTATAAAGTTTGGTTAAATATGTCATGTTGCAGTACTCAGAGCAAGTTTTTATCAATGCAAGGTTTAGGAAAGAAATCTTGTCTTAAAAGGTGGAAAATTAATTTTCTAAGGAAAGTTAATTAAAAATTAAAAATGGCTTCCACTTCTGGTTCATTGCAAACTCCAATTTTTACAGGAAAGAATTATGAATATTGGTCTTTAACAATGAAGGATTTATTCAGAGGTCAAGATGTCTGGGGGATAGTCCAACATGGTTATGCAGAACCAGTAGACATGATAGCATATAACAATCTCACACAGGTTGAGAAAGATGTGTTGAGGGAACAAAGGAAGAAAGATGGAAAAGCTCTATTTTACATACATCAAGCTATTCATGAAGGCATACTCCCAAGATTAGCAGCAAAAACTAATGCTAAGCAAGCATGGGATAGATTGGAGACTGCCTATCAAGGTTTGGATAAGGTAAAGACATCCAAGCTGCAAATTCTGAGAAGAGATTTTGAATCTATGTCCATGAAACATTCAGAGAATGTAGACACATTCTACACCAGAGTTGTTGGTTTGATAAACCAACTGAAATCTCACGAAGAAGCCATAGAATATCAAAGGGTTGTTGAAACAATTCTCAGAAGTCTTCCCCCAAGATTTGAAAACTTGGTTGTGACCTTGGAAGAACACACAGACATGTTGACATTTACCATTAATGAGATGCAAGCTTCACTCATCAATCATGAACACAGACTCAGCAGAACACATAAATCATTGGAAGGTGCATTCGCAGCATAGTCATCCATAAGTCGTCTTAAAGGCAGGGGGAGAAACAACTTCAGAGGCAGAGGAAGAAGTTCTTCAAGAGGAGGATGAGGAAGAAGTCCTACAAATGTCGGTGGTAGAGGAGATAATCAAAACCCAAGTCAGTCAAGTGGCCAAAGGTTTGATAAATAAAAAATACCATGTCATTATTGTAAGAAGTTTGGTCATTATGCATATGAGTGTAGGAAGAAACAATATGACCAAGGAAGGCAAAGCCCAAATCAGTCAAACAGAACCAGCACTTCAATAAGTGCAATGTTAATGGCATCAACATCTCTACTCGAATGCAATGTTGTTCAAGAAATTCCACATGAAATATGGTACTTAGATTCAGGCTATAGCAACCACATGACTGGTAATTTAAATTTGTTTTCCAGTCTAGACAATTCAGTTAAAACTAATGTTACACTTGGAAACAATGTCCAAGTTACTGTTTTAGGAAAAGGCACTGTTGATATTCTAACCAAACAGGGAGAGAGTAAGTATATCCCTGATGTCTATCATGTTGAAGGTCTGAAACATAATTTGCTAAACATTGGACAGTTGATACAAAAAGGATACAGAGTCTATATGGAAGATGATCACTGTGTGATCAAAGATAAGGGTCCAAGCGACCAGCTGATAGCAAAAGTTCCAATGACAAGCAATCGCTTGTTTCCATTGAGGATAGTTCCCAACATGAAAGGGAAGACAAACTCAAGAGTTGCATTCAAGGCAGAAAGTGAAGAAACGGTTGAGCTCCTCGACAAGAAATAAAATTGCAGCGCTAATTTGCAAGCTACATTTCATACAGAAGTTCAGGATGAATCTTGGTTGTGGCATTTCAGATTTGGACATCTGAATTTTGGTGGGCTGAAGCTACTGCACACAAAGAATATGGTGAAAGGATTACCATTGATCGACAGACTAGAGAGGGTTTGTGAAGGCTGCATTTTTAGCAAGCAGCACAGAGACACTTTTCCAGTTGGAAAGTCCTATAGAGCATGCACACCACTTGAAATTGTGCACTCTGATATTTGTGGTCCAATGCAGACATCATCCATTGGTGGCTGCAAGTATTTTCTAACTTTTATTGATGACTACTCAAGAAAAACATGGGTATTTTTTTGAAACATAAATCTAATGCATTTAGTTATTTTCAGCAGTTCAAGGCACTCGTGGAGAACCAGATTGGACATCGCATCAAGATCTTAAGGACCATCAGAGGAGGTGAATATGTTTCGAATGAATTTCTAAATTTTTGCAAAACAAAAACATCACAATATACACCTTAGCATAATGATATTTTCGAGAGAAAGAATAGAACCATCATGGAGATGGCACGCGGCATGTTGGCAACCAAGCATTTGCCAAATGAATATTGGGGTGAAGCTGTTGCAACTGTCGTTTACATTATGAACCGGTGTTCGACAAAGAGTGTGAAGAAAAAAGTTCCCCAAGAAACATGGAAAGGTATGAATCATAGTGTTTCACATTTAAAAAATTTTAGTTGTGTTGCATATGCTCATGTTCGAGATAAGCTGAGAAGGAAGCTAGACAAGAAGGGACAAAAATGTATTTTTGTCGACTATTCTAAAGACACAAAAGCATACAAGTTGTATGACCCTGTCGCAAGGAAAGTGATAATTAGTCGAGATGTTCAATTTGTCGAGAACGAATCATGGGATGGAATCGTCGACATAAATGTCAAGATTGTGTCGAATGTCAAAAATGATGATATGGAAGAGGAAGTGGTTCAAACACCACATGTAAGTCAACCGATCGCAACACCGTCGACTCCCATGACACCACAACATGGTTCAGCACAAGGATCATCGACACAAGTAGCAGCTCAAGCTAAATCGACAAGTACACCAAGAGGACAGCAGACTCCATCAAGCATTTCGTCTAGGTCGACATCGATAGAATCGGTGAAGACAAGAAGTCTGAGAGAAATATATGAAGCTGGTACACCAAATTCATTCTCTCTCTTTGCATTATTTTCTCCTACATATAATCCACTAACATTTGAATAAGTTGTTGAAGAATAAGTATGGGCACAATCCATGTATGAAGAAATAGAATGCATTGAGAAAAACCAAACATAGGAATTGGTTGATGTACCAAAAGACAAAGATGTAATCAGCGTCAAATGGATTTACAAGACAAAGCAAGATGTTGATGGGAATGTGCAAAAGCACAAAGCAAGAATGGTAGCAAGAGGGTTCACTCAGCAACCCGGCATCGACTTCAATGAAACGTTTGCACCTATTGCACGCATGGATACAATCAGAACAGTTTTGGTCATTGCTACACAAAACAAATGGCATGTTCATCAAATGGATGTCAAGTCGGCATTCTTAAATGGCTATCTAGAAGAGGAAGTATATGTAGAACAGCCACAAGGGTATGAAGTCCCAAGTCAAGAACATAAAGTGTACAAATTGAAAAAGGCACTCTATGGGTTGAAGCAAGCTCCTAGAGATTGGTACAGTTGGATTGATTCCTATCTCACTGAAAATGGATTTCACAGAAGTGAAAGTGAACCGACTTTGTAAACCAAATTCGATGAGCAAGGTAAGATGTTAATTGTCTAGCTGTATGTAGATGATTTAATATTTACTAGTGATTTTTGCACAACATATTTTAAAGCAGTCATGGAAAGTGAATTTGAAATGACTGATCTGGGGCTTATGAAGTTTTTTCTGGGCATTGAAGTTCAACAGTTTGAAAGTGGTATTTTTATATCATAAACAAAGTATGCAAGTGAAGTTTTAAAAAGTTTTAACATGTCTAATTGCAAGACAACCCTAACACCAGTAATAACAGGTTTAAAATTGAGCAAGGATGATGAAGGATCCACTGTCGATCCTACGCTGTTCAAAAGGATTGTTGGCAGCCCTATGTATTTGACAATGACAAGACCAAACATTATGTATGGAGTAAGTCTGATCTAAAGGTTGATGGAGTCACCAAAATTCTCACATTTGCAAGCAGGTAAAATAATTCTGAGGTATGTAAGTGGCACAAAAGACCTTGGTATTATGTATTCAACCTCAAAAAATTTTAAACTCATTGGTTACACTAACAGTGACAATGGAGGCAACATAGATGATAGGAAGAGCACATCTGGGTACACATTTCATTTTGGTATAGGTGTTTTTTCATGGACTTCAAAGAAACAGGCCATTGTAACTTTGTCTTCAGCTGAAGCAGAGTATGTTGCAACAACAAGTGTTTCATGTCAAGCTGTCTAGATGAGGAGAGTGTTAAAAGACCTTTCACAAAACCATCAAGAACCAACAACAATCTTCTGTGACAACAATTCAGCCATAGCATTATCAAAGAATCATGTGTTTCACAAGAGAACCAAGCACATTGACACAAGGTTTCATTTCATAAGAGAGTTGGTGAAAAACAAAGAAAATTGTTTGGAATTTTGCAGGTCTGAAGATCAACTTGCAGACATTTTTACAAATCCATTAGCAAATGATACTTTCCAGTATCTGCGTAGTTATCTTGGAATGACAAGTTCTGCACAGTGAACTCTGTCATAAACAGAGCATGTCTAAGCTCTGAAACATTTTGTAAATTTTTGTTTTAAAAATCCCCATCTGGTCATAATTAAGGGGGAGTGTTGGAAATATTAATCACTCGCGAATCCGTACCTAACTCTCAGCCGACTCTTTCAGAGTCTGTATGAGTCAAGATCTTGTTGGTAAGTCTGACAAGAGAGAAGAGTCCATGATTTGGCAATGTAAACCAGTCGAATTTATTTCTGAAGCTAAGTTGTTAGGTAGATAGTTACTACAGTATTTAATGGTGAGTCAGTGGACTCATGTAGAAGCAGTTTTCAAGTTGCTTATAAATAGAAGAAGAAGATTGTAAATTAGGTTAGACACAAGTTAGACAGTAGAGAAAACTCTGGGTGAGAAAGGAGAGAAAAGAGAAGTCGAAGCTTAAGCTTCTGTGTAAGTGATTCAGTGGAAGAGCCGAAGCTCTGTAAAAGGATCAGTCGATGAGACGACAAGTCTGGACAGACAAGTTTGTAATATCTTTGTTATTTTCGCATAGTTATATATATGAAATAGTTTATGGTTGAATGCATATTTATTTGGCCACACAATATTTCCAGATTTACTTGTGTAAATGTCTTTTACATTTACTAATTAAGTGAAAGATCAAAGAACCCATAAATTTCTCACCGCGTGAAAATTCCAAGTTTTATGGCACATTGGTCGACTCAAGTCTTCCTACATATTTGGGCATATGTTTTTTTTAAGTTATTTGGATTTGTTAATGTGTCCATTTTACTTCATCTTACTCACAGGTGAAAATCATTTGTAATTTCTTAAGTCTCTTAGACTAAGAAAAATACTATGTAGATTTCAACCAAAGTGAACCGACAAGGTCAGTTGAGTGAGCCAACTTGAGAGGTCGAAGAGGTCAGCCGACTTGAGACGTCGAAGAGGTGAGCCGACTTAGAGATCGAAGTCAGTCGACTTCGAAGTGACAAGTGGTCGAGGTAAAATCAGTCGGTAGAACCGACAAGTAAGTCGAAGTAAATCAGTTGAGTAGAAAGGCCGACCAAAGTTGATAGACTTGTCTAGTCGGGAGATAGACAAGTTTCACCTGACAAGTGAAAAAAGAAAAAGAGGTCGACGTGAAAATATTTAATTTTAATATTAACTGAGCGGTAAACTCAAGTTTAGTCGACTTGGTTTTGGCTAACAGTGCAATGGGAAAGGAGATACAAAATTGATGTAGAGTCCGCAAAGGGGTTGTGCTATCTTCAACATGATTGTTGCCCGCTTATCCTTCATCGCGACGTGAAATCCAACAATATTCTTCTGGATTCCAACTTTGAAGCCCACATTGCAGATTTTGGGCTAGCAAAGTTCTTGCATCGATTTGGTGTCTCAGAATGCATGTCTTCTGTTGTGGGCACCTTTGGTTACATAGCACCAGGTAAACTACGGTCTCAGTTTTAGTTTATGTTTTGTGTGATTCACAGGTTGTAAAGAAATATAATGAAAATATGGTAAGGATAGTTTTAGTACAGAGAACCTTTCAAATTGCTCTTATTTATTACCAATTTTGCCATTGCCAGTTTCTCAACTTAAAGTTTATTGTTGAAGCAGAGTACGTGTACACCTTGAAAGTAAACGAGAAAAACGAGAAAAGCGACGTATACAATTTCGGAGTGGTTCTGCTGGAACTTGTTACGGGCAAAAGGTCTGTGGGCGATTGCGAATTTGAAGAGGGTATGAACAATGCAGGGTGGGTGAAAATGATAACGAAATCCGCCAAAGAAGAAGTTTGGAAGATTATAGATCCGAGGATCAGCGACGTTTGTATGGAGGAAGCCATGCATATGTTCTTCGTGGCCCTGCTCTGCATTAAAAAACAAAGTGACCGCAGACCCACCATGTGCGAGGTCATCCATCTGTTAACATATAACTTTCCAAAGTCGAACCCTTCACAGAATTGAAGAACTCAAACTCCACCTTCACTAAGTAGGCGTCCAATGCGATGTCTTTGTTCATTAATAATGTGAAAAATGTTAGTAATGGGTTTGCTACATATTTGTGTTTATGATCCGCCCTAGGAGCTCGTTGATTGAATCTAAGGATCGATCGGTTGTAGTGAGATGTATTTAAAATGGAAAGGGTGGGTAAAACCTTACCTGCTATGGTAAGTCTTTTGTAAAAGCTTGTTGCTGTCAAGTAAGGATGGAGTCATGTGATTGCATAAATATTTGTATTATTGAGAATAGTCACATTTATTTATAATGTAAGGGTTTGCAGTGTTAAAGTTATTAATTTAGTTTGTTTGGTTTATAATTAGTATAGGTTTATTTTAATTATGGTTTTATATAGTTTTATTAAGTGTTTTGAGAAATCAAAATTTTTGTTTTAAATTTGAATAAAAATTTAAATTTTAAGTATTTGATCTTTCTTAATGCTTTTAATGAGTTAGAGTTTAAATAAATATATTCTATATATTTGTATATATTTCCGTTCTTTTACTGCATTAATAAAAAAATCTTTGCCAATCTTTCTAATTTCAATAGATAATAATAAATAAATAAACATAAAATCCTAAAATTACATAGAATTAATTAATTTTAGATTGTATATTTATTTATAAAATTATTGCAAAAACAGAATTTACCAATTAAAATTAACTTGAAACATTTATGTTTTCGAAAACCTAGATTTTATTAATTAATAGTCCATTGTGAATAGAAACATTGAAATACCTTATAATTGAAACAATAACTTGAAATATTATGAATATGTTAAGAAGTTAGGTTAAAAGGAATCAAAAGGCCAAATAGAAAAAAATCATCCCTAACTATTCATATGGTAAAAAGTGAACCCAAAAGAAAGGTAAAAAGCGAAAAAAGTAAAATGACAATTTGCAGATTAACACTACTCACTACTCAGCTAGCTTTGGCGTCTCGCGTTCCATTTGTATACGTAATAAAATATTTAAGATACATCTAAGAGTTCATGGTTTCAATAAAGAAGTGAGGAGAAACTTGAAAGTAACCATACTTCAATTAAGTAGATATTTTAAGTTAAGTTAACTGTAATATAAGTATATTTAGTTATATTAAGATTTTTAATAATGGATGATTATAGTAATAAATCATATTTTAGTTTTCTTTGATTCATTTTTTAGATTGGTTAATTTATTTATTTTTATTACTTTTTAATGGAAAATGTTTCATAGATTTATTTATTTCAGGCTATAGTCGATTTAGATTTGGAGGCAAAGTGTTTGGCTTTATAATTTTTTTTCATTTTATAAAAATTTTATTTTTTATTTTTTTGAATTTATATATCGACATATTTTACCCGTTTGGGGTAGAACCCAAAACCTTTGACAGTAACCTTTCAAATCATGTTTAATTTTGAAAAAAATAATTATAATATTAAAAAATTAAAAAAAATGTGAATATAATGTTCATAATAATTTTAGCTTTTTAGAAATTGTTAAAACATAAAAAAAAATTAGTATTGTAACTTATTAGTGAATATGACGTATTTTAGTGAAATATTTTCTATAAATATGAATTTTGAATAACCTATACAAAAATTATCAACTTTTTTCTTAATAAATCATTATAACAGATTTTAAAAAAAATCTTGTTGAAATGATTAATGACTACAAATTTGGTTAGGGATCACATTGAGGTACTCAATCTAAGGTTTTAAAATTTTATGGAAATTTTTCCATTTGTAATGTATCTAAAATCAATAATTTATTATTAATTTAGGATGAAAAATACTTTGATTATTATTTTTGACAAAAAGTCAAAAATAAAACATTTGTAATGAATTATTATTTATTAATAAAATATACTCAAGGGGGACAAAAGTGGAAATAGCTATTGAAGAGTGTTTGCTAACACACAAGAGGAAAAGACAAGTCACTGATCCCATTGAGTGAGAACTCAAGATGCATGAGGCATCATCCCCAAAATCAAGTCACAACTCCTAGTTGAGTGCTAAAGAGCACGAGGCTCATAAATGACCAAGTCATAGGCAAAATACTATATAATAGTATGTCCATGACCTATGTTATAAACTATGTTTTAATGAGTTATATATTTGAAAATCGAATTCTGCACTTAATCGATATGTTATCAAATTATATTTGTGTTCTTCCCTATTCTACAAATGTAGTTTTAATGGATTTCTCTAATCTTTCTCCGTACAATTTTTCTAATTTATGAGTTAAAACTGATAGTATGTAGAATAACCGGATCCTCTAATAATGTTAGTATAAATCTAATTATTTCATGTTTGAACATGAGTAAATAATATAACCTATTTTCAATCTTTAAAATATTAAGAATATATATATATATATAGTCAAATTATATAATCTAGTTCTTTACTTATCTAGAATTACATTAGTATATAATCATAAGATTTTATTAATGTACATGCCAGACCTATTACAAACAAATCCATACTGTGAACCCCTACAGAACGAATATAATACATAAACCATCCTTATGGATATAAGAAAACTAACATAACCAGATCAAGGATCCCAAGAAATACATCATCTACGATTTATAAACCAATACTTTACGGATCTACATGTATTTAGTCCCATTCGGATCGAGAATCCGCAATTATTTAAACTTATCCAAATCACAGATCTACAATAATAAAACTTGAATGAAAGTCATGTTAAATTTTCATATGCTTAGCTAAAGCATCAGTATTTCATTTCATTTTCATAACAAAAGCATATAAACAGGATCACTGAAAGAAACGGTATCACAAGAACAACACAGATTTATCCTGGGAAAACCCTAAAGGGAAAAACCCAGCAAAAGCTTCCTCAATATAGATGCCCCCCAAAAAGGTAAAAGGTAAATCCAACAAGGAGATCAAAAACCTAATCCTCCTCCTTCTCCAGCTACTTCTCTTCTTCACACGTGCGCTACACAAGTGAGTGTGTGTGCTCCAAATGAGGAGCGCTATACCTCTATTTATATTCATATGTTCACTTAAGTTAACTCATCTGACATGTAGGATCGAGTTACACATGTAGGCTCAAGTAACCACACTGGGGTGCTAATGACCCACCTTTACAATTAGAGAGGACTACCTCATGACTCTTATTAGTTCTTTCAATTAGAAGCATCAGGGTACAAAGTAATACAAGTGGTTCTCCCAGTAGGGCCATCGGGGACCACAAAAAGATACATATAGAATATTCTTCGAAGGTACAATATTTCAACACTCCCCTTTAACAAGAAGGGTATTCTACAACAACATCAACAACAACAATAGTAGGAGAGAGACAGAGGACATCATCAACATCATCAGGGTAACACATCTATAAATCATTGGAAGCTTTTCAACATTATGTAGTCTTCAACTGCTTCGATCAGCAATATCTTCAGCACTTTGACCTTTCAATCAGCAACATCATCTTCAGCACCTTGACCTTTCGATTAGTAACATCAACATGATCCTTCCTTTCGGAATTATGGGATCAACATGTCTGTGGTACTCAAACGATCCTTCCTTTTGGAATTATGGGATTTAGGTCTTTACGGAGTTACTAACGATCATTCCTTTCAGAATTACGGGATCAACACATCTATGGAGCTTAGACGATCCTTCCTTTCGGAATTACGGGATCAAGTCTTTACGGAGCTCCTAACGATCCTTCCTTTCGGAATTACGGGATTTAGGTATTTACGGAGTTACTAACGATCCTTCCTTTCAGAATTACGGGATCAATACATTTGTGGAAATCAGACAATCCTTCCTATTGGAATTATGGGATCAACACATCTGTGGAACTCAGACAATCCTTCTTGTTGGAATTACGGGATCAAGTCTTTACAGAGTTACCAACGATCCTTCCTTTCGAAATTACGGGATTTAGGTCTTTACGGAGTTACTAACGATCCTTCCTTTCGGAATTACGGGATCAACACATATGTGGAACTCAGACAATCCTTCCTGTTGGAATTACAAGATCAAGTCAATGATCCTTCCTTTCAAAATTACGGGATTTAGGTCTTTACGGAGTTACTAACGATCCTTCCTTTTGGAATTACAAGATCAACACATATGTGGAACTCAGACAATCCTTCCTCTAGGAATTACGGGATCAACGCACATTCTCGAGTACCGAAGTCACTGGATCTATTCTGAACCGAGGTTCAAGGATGATACAATCCTACCACCTTCTTGATGACCGAAGTTCACCGGATCCGTTCTGAACCGAAGTTCAAGGATGATACAATCCTGCCACATTCTCAATGAATTTCACCGGATCACTTCTGGACATATGTCCCAGGATGATACAATCCCTCTTCATTCTCAAGGATCGAGGTCTCCGGATCACTTTAGGGCAAGTGCCCAGGGATGATACAATCCCACTGCAACATCACTACTCCCCCTTTCGGGGAAGGTCTTCCCGAACCACACCAAGCTTGTCTCGAAAGTGTTTGAGCTTTACTCGAGACAGAGGCTTTGTCAATACATCAGCAACTTGTTCATCAGTACTCATATACTGGAGCTTTATGGCTCCTTTTTGCATCATATCTCGAATGTAGAAATACCTGATTTCTATGTGCTTTGATCTGTCGTGGAACATAGGGTTATCTGTCATCTTTATACAACTTTGGTTGTCACATAGAATCATGGTAGTGTCCAACTCTAGGTTGAATAATCCCGACATCAGCTTTCGAAGCCATATGGCTTCATAACTAGCAGAGCAAGCTGCTATATATTCTGCTTCGGTTGTGCTTAGAGCAACACTAGATTGTTTTCTGCTAAACCATGAAATCATAGTGGATCCCAGACTATAACATCCACCTGATGTGCTTTTTCTATCTGAGATACTTCTATCCCAATCTACATCTGTGTAGCCATACAATCTATACTCATGGCTACCATCATAGTATATACCAAGGTCTATACTCCCTTTCAGATATCTCATCACATGTTTTGCAGCTACTAGGTGAACCCATCTTGGTTGAACAAGATATTGACTTAAGGTGTTCACAGCAAAACAAATGTTTGGTCTGGTATTTGTTAAGTACATCAATGACCCAATGATCTGTCTGTAATGAGTTGCATCCACTAACTCAGATGAGTCATCAGCTAACAGCTTTAGGTTGGAGTCCATCGGTGTGGCCATGGATTTGCATTCCAACATATTGAATTTCTTTAATATCTCTATCGCATACTTTCCTTGGTTGAGAAATATTCCTTCTGAACTTTGACATACTTCTAGACCTAGGAAATAATGTATTAACCTAAGGTCTTTCATCTCAAACTCTTCTGCTAGTTTCTTCTTGCTTTCCATGTTCTACTTCTTATTCTCTGTCAAGAATACGTCATCCACATATAATAAAAAGATGACAGGTTCATATTCTACAACCTTGAGATAAAGGTTAGGATCAGCTTTACTCTTGGTAAAGCCCATAGTTGACAGAAAACTGTCTATCCTTTCATACCAAGCTCAAGGGGCTTGTTTAAGACCATGCAAGGCCTTCTTCAATTTGCATACATGAGTATGTCTATCTTCAACTTCAAATCCTTGTGGTTGTTCTATGTATACTTCTTCTTCGATCACACCATTCAGAAAATCTGTTTTCACATCCATCTAGTGTAAGCCCCACTTCATCATGGATGCAAGTGCCATGATAGCTCTAATCGAAGTATACCGTGCTACTGGGGCAAATGTTTCTTCATAATCAATTCCCTCTTTCTGAGAGAAACCTCTGGCCACAAATTTGGCTTTATACTTCTCGATACTTTCGTCAGCTGCATGCTTTATTTTGAATATCCATTTGGAGGATATTATACTTTTTCCTTTTGGTTTGGGAACTATATCCCACACATCATTCTTCATTATTGACTGGTATTCTTCAGTCATTGCTTCTTTCCATTCTTTCTTCTGTACTACTTCTTCGTAGTTTGTAGGTTCTTGATCTACAAGATCACACATCAAGGCTACATAGTTGGAAAAAGTCTTAGGTTTATTTCTTTCCCTTGTGGAGCCTTCAGGAGCCCCATATCTTTCTGCCTCTCGTATAATTTCTCTTGTCCAAGCAGGCTTTCTCTTTCTTGATATTTCCATCATAGGAGGTTCTTGAGGTTCTGCCATGTCATGTTCTTCAGGAGCTTCATCTTCAGGGAGACATGTAGTTTCTTCATTTTTGGGAAGTGTCTGTTCTTCTTATACTTCTTCATGTTGGCACTTCCTAGATCTCTTGAGGGCTGCCTCTTCATCGAATGTTACATCTCGACTGATTTCCATATGATGAAATCCAGGAATGTAAATTTTGAATGCTTTGGATACTTCACAATATCCAACAAATATCCCCTTCTTTCCAGAAGGATCTAACTTAGTTCTTTTCTATTTTGGTATATGAATATATACTAGACAACCAAAAATCTTGAGGTGACTTACCTCAGGCTTCTTTCTCATGAACATCTCTTCTGGAGTCTTGAACCCAAGAGCACTATGAGATACTCTATTTTGTACATACACAGCAGTTCTTGTTGCTTCTTCCCATAGATGCATTGGAAGATCTTGATCATATATCATTGTCTTCACTGCCTCCATGATGGTTCTGTTCTTTCTTTCTGCAACCCCATTCTACTGAGGATTGTAGGGAGTGGTTAGTTCCCTCTTGATTCCGGCATCTTTGCAAAAGGCCTCAAACTCTTTTGAGGTATGTTCTCCTCCATTGTCTGAATGGAGTGTCTTTATTTTCTTGTCTGAAAGATTATCTATCAAGGCTTTGAACTCCTTGAATTTCTCAAACACTTCACTCTTTGCTTTCAAGAAGTATATCCAAGTCTTTCTTGAAAATTCATCAATAAAAGTGATGTAGTATTCAAAGCCACTTAAGGATGTAGAATACATTGGACCACAGACATCTGAATGAATCAATTCCAACGTACCTTTTGTTTTAGTTTCACTTTTCGAAAATGGATTCTTGATGTTCTTTCCCTTTGCACATCCTTTGAAAATGCCGTCATGCTTGATCTTCATGTCTGGTAATCCCGTCACTGCTTTGTTCACATGAGGTAGAGCCTTGTAATTAATGTGGGAAATCCTTCTATGCCATAGTTCACTAGGGTCAGTGAACTCATGCATAAGGGTTGTTTCTGAGTGCCCTTTGAGTTTATACAAACCTCCTTCTTCTTCACCAATAATGATTGCATCTTCAATATTCTTTCCTTTGGGCCACATGAGTACTTGGCCATCTATGAAAGCAACTCTGAATCCTTTCTTATCTAGAGCTGAGATGGAAAGTAAATTATTCTTTAGACTAGGTACATATAATACATCTTTCATCTTTAGAGGATTACCTGGATCAAGTTTGTATCTTGCTTCACCAACTCCTTTGATCGGATATTGATAGTCATCTCCTAGGGATACTTTCTGAGGAGAACTCTTTTCTTCAAGTTTGGATAGAGTTTTCTTTTGTCCCGTCATGTGCTTTGAAGCACCACTATCAATCAGCCAAGTATCTTTTCTAGGGGCTATAGATCTAGAGAGTGCAGAGAATAGCACATACTCTTCTGCATCTTCTTCTCTTGCTTGTTTTCTTTGAGGTCCTTCTTCTTCCTCTTCTTAATATTCATCTTCTGCTAGATGAGCATGATGTCTTTTGTTGTTGTTGATCCTCTTTCTATATTCTTGCCTCTTCATAGGACAATTTCAAGCAATGTGTCCTATCTTGTTACAATGAAAACATTCAAAATCAGAATAGTCTCTAATGGGAGGTATTTCTCTTACCCTTTCAATTCTTCTGGGAGGTTGAGACTCCTTGAAATTTATTCTCTTGAAATTTAACTAGCCTCTTCTTCTTTTGGTGTGAGTGGCTAGGGATTGATCATCTTCTTTTAGTAAGGCTTCTCTATTTGCCACTCTAGTCTCCTCTTGAATGCAGTCTTCCCATACAACATCAAACTTCATGCTTTCTTTTCTAGCACACATCATCTGAATAAAGGACTCCCAAGGTCTAGTGAGACCATTGAGAGCAGTCATAACCATTTCATCTTCATGAAGATTATCTCCAATAGCTTCTAGTTACTCTTTGATCTGAGCAACCCTTGTGAAGTAGTCTTGGATGGATTCTCCATGACTCATCTCGGTGCTCTTCAATTGAGCTCTTAGATTCATCTTCCTGTTGATGTTTCTTCCCTCAAACATTCTGGAAAGGGCATCATACATTTCTTTTGGAGTCTTCTTGGATGACACT
>LPNX010820610.1:140471-143199 GCA_001517045.1 Pseudotsuga menziesii | reverse complement strand
AGGTCATTCTGTTGGAGAATGAGACCAATCCTGTATTTCCATGCTCGAAAATTCTCTATGCCTTCTAGCTTGTCCTCAAGCTTAGTGCTTGGGGCCATCTTGTCAGAAGATCACAAAAATTGAAATTTTGTGGAATGAGAAACTGAACTTACCAGAAGATGTGCTTGAATGAGGTGAGTTGATTGATGTGCTTGGATTCTGGAGATCTCAACTCTTCTCTTTTCAAATCAGTCTTGCAAGATTCAGCTTCTACAGTTTTCTGGTTCAACAACTTTCTGGAGCAGCTGTCAAACTAGGGTTTGAATTTTTCAGAGACTCACACATCCAAAAAACTTGATTCCAGGCTTAAAAGATGTGCTCTAGGAGGGTGCAATTTTCTATGCAAACAATTTTCTGAGACTCAAAATTTTTCTTGAAAACCTTAAATTCTTTCGGGGAGAGAGAGAGGACTATTTCTCCTTGTGAAAGCTGCCATGTTCAAGTTAGCTCTGATACCATGTTAAATTTTCATATGCTTAGCTAAAACATCAGTATTTCATTTCATTTTCATAACAAAAGCATATAAACAGGATCACTGAAAGAAACAGTATCACAAGAACAACACAGATTTATCCTGGGAAAAACCTAGCAAAAGCTTCCTCAATATAGATGCCCCCAAAAAAGGTAAAAGGTAAATCCAACAAAGAGATCAAAAACCTGATCCTCCTCCTTCTCTAGCTACTCTTCTTCATAAGTGCGCTACATAAGTGAGTGTGTGTGCTCCAAATGAGGAGCACTACACCTCTATTTATATTCATCTGTTCACTTAAGTTAACTCATCTGACATGTAGGCTCGAGTTAAATCATGTAGGCTCAAGTAACCACACTGGGGTGCTAATGACCCACCTTTACAATTAGAGGGGACTACCTCATGACTCTTATTAGTTCTTCCGATTAGAAGCATCGGGGTACAAAGTAATACAAGTGGTTCTCCCAGTAGGACCATCGGGGACCACAAAAGATACATATAGAATATTCTTCAAAGTTACAATATTTCAACAAGTCATTTAATATAAACCAGTTTACATACAACATACCATAGGAAAAACAAGTTAAGATCCGTTAGTTATCACCATGATCAAATCATGCAATCACTTAAATAGTCCTTCTTGGATTTGTGTAAACAAACATAACCAGATCGAAGATCCTAACAAACATTTGTAATTATACCATAGATCCATGAAGCAAATAAGGTACATATACAATTAAATCAAATCCAAAACACAATCGTAGGCATACAAGCAGTGGTTGCAACTACAAATCCACATAAAAATTAAATCACCAAAGTAAATCTCCTCTTTCCAAGGACCAACATTAAGTTATTATTGATGGCAACCAAGATTAATCACAGACCCTATGGGTCATAATAACATCGACAAACGCTATGCTAAATAAATAACTGGTTGTAAGTCCATTTATTGGCTACCATCTTTTACGCTAGGGTTAAGCACATAATACGGTGAATAAAATATATATACCTCATAATTCACAATATTTACAGATGAAGGAAACATTACATTAAGGGCTAATGCACAATCATGGACTCCTTTAAAGACATTTTAGATGCCACATAACACTGGAAAAACCTGGAAACTCTGACTTTAGGTGATAATTAGGGGTACTTCCCTAACTTATTTGAAGATGAAGTAAAAAGACAAAAGATAGGTAATTGAATCAACTTTCATAATATATAACATTTATGCAGACAAAAATGTGTGTAAATGATTATAAAATTAGTTTTCGTGAAATTGGGTTTTCAAATTTTCAGCACATCTTAACATATATGTTTGTGCGGGTGCAACACTTTAGGTGAAAAAATTAATGAAATCTTTGATTTCTATATATAAGATTGTAGAGCTTGCTCTCATCTAGTGCACCATATAGTTTTCTTGGGAAATGGTGATAGAAATCAAAAGTTATATAAAAAACAATCGATGTATCTATTTTCAAAAACTGATGTGTGTCATTTAGAAAAATAATAATAAATAAATAAAACATATTTTTAAGGAAAAAATTACATATTTAGAATTGTAAGATTGTACTCTAAAATATTCTAAATTTTCATAAAAAATTATTGTGTCTGTCATAGCAAAACACGCCATCGAAACTGAGCATATTGATCAAGTTCTAAAAGACAAGCAATAGCCTTAGTTTATTTTTCCTAGCCAATAGGTTCAGTAGTTCGAAGCTATTTCCAAACATAATGCCAAACCTTATTCCCAGTGATATTTTTAATTTTAAAAAAACGCATATGTGTTATAGCTTATTAATATCACATATGCGATATGCATAAGCTATAATGTGTATGCAGTATAATGCATATGCATTTTTGCTTAACTAATTTGGTACGAGAGTGCAAAAGAGTAATGGCATCCTTATCCCATTATAATACCATTTAGACTCCCAATATTCCATCCAGATGGTCTATGGGGTGGCTCATGGCCCAACATTACATTGGTTAAGAGTGGGGGGCGAGACAAAGGAGGGAGAGGAAGGTGTAGAGGGAATCATGGGACGGAGGGAGGGATGGGTAGGGGACATATATGGGGGGGATTAAGGGAGGGAAATATAAGGGGAAGGGAGGGATGGTTATGGGAGATATATGGGGGGGGACGAGAGAGATATGAGGGGTGGACAGTTGTTCATCGATGTCTGCAAATGTACGGTCCATAGAATAGAACAAATCATC